>JAWWML010000031.1:4375269-4472262 GCA_035047165.1 Ormyrus rosae | reverse complement strand
TTTGCTGCATAAATCAAGTTTGGCTCCCGAGTCATAAAAAATATAGCAATTTTAACCTAAACTTTTTTCTCCGTGTACGTTATTAATAAATTTCACACTTACTATGTATTCTAAGTACAGATTTTTTGAACTTCAGAGTTAAAGTGAATTCAAAGGTAAACATTTATTTTTCATAATGTATTACGGTTTTGTTGAAATAAAAATTAAAAAATGTCTCATTGTTCTTAAATTTCTGCATTTCCTGTTAAAATACGTAATGCGCGCCTGCAACACGTGTGACCTTTTACTACATTATGAATCTACACTCTATCTATACGTATTCAATTTCTATTTATAAGCACAGATAGATTAACAATACCCGCATGACAATAATCACTCTTGCGTCATCTCGTGCCATTTTGCAAGAGTGATAAAAAAAAAAATATCTTGCACAAGCAGTTCAATTCGCAATTATTATTATTTGCTAAAGCTAGATTTTTATTATAAAACGAAGCTTCACACTCGTGTAACAGTTCAGGCTTAAATCTCTTATTCCCTACAGTGACATGAATTCGTAACCAGTAGCGCATCGACTGGAGCAAAGTTCTCGTAAAAATTGGCCAACTGTAAACACTTAATTTACGCGTTAAGGCGATCCCATAACTGCGGATGACTTTCAGTGCGTATATATCATAAACCACGAATGAAGACAGGCCGGTCGGTCTGTCGCAAAATGAGTATTTGATTTTTACAGTGCCCACGCCGCAAGCTGCCTCCGGTAAGCTGAATGATTTACATACGCCGCAAGAGCGGATTATGCGCTTTTGCATGCGCGCGCGCGCGCGCGCCGTACGCTTGTTGACATTATCTTCTTATTAGGATGCTTCTACTTCCTGTTACAGTACCGCGGAAGCTTCTTTCTGACAAATAGGATGTGTGCCGGGAGATCTCGGGGAAGATAAAGTGCGAACCAAGTGTTAAAGCTTCTGGTATGAATAAGTACATTATTATTCTTGGTTCTTTGAAGCTCGCTTTAACTTAGGAGTTTTTGTGGTGGGAATGTCTGAATTTATGTTTTGGAACTCAAATTTGTTTTTACGAGAATCTCCGAATTTGAATCGACTAACTTGGAGTAAAAAAGTAAATAAGTGCTTCATTGTACAGTATGCAAACTCGGAATGACTGTGAGTACGAAATCAATGAAGCAAAATGCATTATTTTAGCGTGACTAAAGCATTGCTTAATTCTCATCTCGCAGTCATTAATAATAAAATTAATAAAAACTATTCGTTCAATATCAGGCAGATAAAAATGATCGATTCAGCTATGCCTCCCCTTTCTCTCGAACTGATAAAGCTCGCATCGGTTCACGTATGGCGCAAAAAAAATCCCCACGCGCATCTCACGTACGTGCAGACCTGTACGTATTTGTACTTGCGTACGAGCTTATAATGTATGTATCGCGCTTTCTATCGCCGCTGCCTGCACTCGTGGAACCATATTAGTACATCCCGCGAAGGCATAAGTGCACGAGGTTGCGCATCTGGAGCTGCATTAGGAGTACCGAAACGAGGCCGAGAATAAGGGCTATACTATTTTATCAGTAATATTCTGTTTTGGTTATGCCTATCAATTTTTAGCGCACAACGGTAATTTGAAAAATAGATTTCCCGGGTAAACTTTTGTTATCGGACCGTGTAATTTTCGACTTGCAATGTAAGGTTCACTATTAGAGGAAGGGGTATAATGCATATAATATTATATATGATAATCATCTCGGCGTTTCGCAAGGTATATTGTTAGCATCTCTCCAAACTCGTGTCGCAACCCGTCATTATTATTATGCCATTAAACAAACTGTTTATTTCAATAGCAATCGATCCTCGGAGGTGTTACGCGCGTTCTATTATTACGTCCTCGGGTGTACGCGATCCGAACTTGATGCGATATGATTCGAGGGGAACGTGAGAAAAGTTGGCGGTGTGTGTCATTAAAAAGATCCTTCCTGTTCATTCAGCGACACGATGCTATTCGCACGATGAATGCAAAACTAGACAAAGCTAATTGCATTATTGGTTAACATATAGTCGTCAAAAGCGCTGGGTTTGTTATTGTGGTTGACTGACTGTTGGTTTAATTGAACGAATTACTGACTCGACTTTTTACTTCGCGTTCGCACGCTTTCTTCTAATTAATATTGCGGAGTGAAAAATTTTATAGTACGTTTGTAACGTTTGCTTTTATTTTAAGTTCATAAAAATATAATTAAGTTCATAAAAATATAACTTTAATGTAACAAACGTCACTACAGCTTATATTGCATTAATAACATTCATTGCTTTGAACATCTAATAATTGTTTAGATATCCTGCCAAACTAATTGCCGAAAAAAGATTAATCTAACTATGGAAGGATAGCAAAAAAAGTCTGTGCAGTAAGGAACGAAAAAACGCAGCCCACCATACGAGAGAGATCCCTCGGCGGAGTCTAGTTGATTTTAGACACGCGGCGCAATCCCTATCATTAGCCAAATAATTCGAACGGGCCACACGTATTCGAATAAAGTGAGCGAACGGGATACGGCTAAGGCAGTGGGGTTATTATGCCCCGCGTCGCAAAAATGTGCATTCCTATGCCGCGCTTCTGACGAGGGACCGCCGCGCGCATATAAGCCTGTGTGGTCTTTTCATCGCGAATTAAGGAGCGCAAGCAGGCCGGAGAGCTGATAATTATTGCGCAGAAAGTCTGCTCCGTCAGTTTTTTGCTCGGCCCTCGGCGCAATTAATGTACGCTTTTTCGGACGGGACTTCGGGGTGGACGAATAATTTATTGGGCTTAATGTCTTGCGAGGTGAGTGTAAAATGTGCAAGAGGTTTATAATTTAATCAGTTTGATGTATCAATCTTGTATTAAAATTTAATTTATAAGATTTAGGGTTGATCATTATTCAGGCTTTTAAAAGTATTCTCGATTCTCAACACAACTTTTGACATCGATCCTTTAATTATCCTTAAAAATTGCGCTTTTTTTCCCTTACTTTGAATCTACACCAGTTTGGTGTCTTTCTTCTCTAAAGGCTACAACATTTTAATTCTCCTCCTGCGTGTAATCCGTAATTGCAGAAGCTTACTTAACCAAAAAAAATGACGTTCCACATTTTAAACATTACCACGCAAAACTCTCAGTTTTGACAAAGTTCAGCGCGCAATCCTTGGATCATTAAATCTAGCAAGCCGCCGGGAAAAGGGGACGACGGAGAGGAAATTGTGTCGCCATGCCAGGCTCACGAGCGGCGTACGACCGACTAGACTTTTTGCAGCTCACGTTGACAGGAGAAAACCGGGTCAGCGTTGTTACAAAGGACTCGCTTGTTTGTGAACGCATTCACCGCTCAATTTGCTCTCGCCGGGAGAGTCGTCGAGCATCCGGAATTGCTCGTTAAATTGGTCTGCGAATTTTCCAAGTAGAACGTTAAATTAAGTGATGTAGATTCGCCGTGACATTCACTTTCGATGATCGCTTGTTTATATCGCTCGTGAAATTTGAGATTATTGTAAGGTAATATGGACGTTAAACGCTGACTTTTTTTTCACTTGCGAGAGTAAATTTGAACGCTGACACTGGAATGTGACGCTAAATACACTATATAGTTATTATTTGTTTAATACACATCAAAAATATATTTGTTTAATACCAAAATTCTGCTCCGAATTGATTTTTTAAATTAGATTACATTGAATTGAATGTATATCCGTGAGTAAGTACTAAAAATACTGGGTAAATTCTCATGCCAATCATGGAAAGATAAAAAAAAAACTGTTATTTATTCTCTTAAACCGCATGCTTAATAAAAAGCCCTCATTGTGCTCGTAAAATAAGCCAATCGACGTTCAATAAAAGACGGTTCCCCTGCAAAACTCGACAGGCAGATATCCTTTTGAATCGCATTTTCTGCACAAATTACGTCTTTCACGGATACCCGCCGACATAAATCACGTTTTCTCGCTCCGCATCCGAGCAAGACCGATGTTCCCTTCGATACTTTTAACCTTGCGCCGTATTTTTAAAAATCCGGCTCGTCCTTAAAGGGACACTCGCGGACGCTTACCCACGAAAGCTGGGTGAATTTGTCGTTTCCTGAACGAGTGAAAGCGGCCCCGCGCGTGTACACCGTGTGTGCGTTGGGAAACATAAACGTGATTTGTTTGTGCGATTGACGATGATTTAAGCCGACGCTTTACATAATGAAAGCTGAATCGTATACACTCGGCTGAGATTGATTTAACGCGGTGTTTTACCCAACCAGAGAGCCGCGCGCGACGACCTTTCGGCGATCCGGGCTCGGGATCGCCGCGAATGAAGACAATGAGGCGGGTTCGATCGTCGCGAATTTTAAAATCGTCGAGCTTATAATCTATACGCATTGTTTATTTTGCCGCTCTCGCGCGAGAGTCTGTCCCGGGTTGCTCGCGCGCGCGGGTTTCTTTCCTCCCGGGAGAGTCTTGTTTGCGATATAGATTAATTTTCTAAATACAATGGCGCCATTTGGCATTCGTAACGTGTGATCGGTGCATTTCATTAAGTGCAACCCCGATATACCGTTAGCCGAGAATCGAAGAGAAATCGGACCATTTTTAGTACTGCCAGCGCTATTCTATTGAATTTGAATGGGTAGCATAAATTTAATTTATCACGATTCAAAGGACGACCAACATTTGTTCTTGTAAACACCGATGGAGATTCGCGTTTGTGCTGGTTCTATTCAGTCATGTATGTAGAGTTTAATAAATAAAGGCAATTTTTTATCAAGAGGCTTATTTAGTTTTCACTGAGAATAATGCAAAAAATGAAAGGTTTTGACGGAGAATATTTTTCGATGTAAAATAAATAAGAGCCATCGTATATTTTGCTAATTAACTAGGAAACTAAGCTTTTCAAACAAGGGCATCTCCTACTTACTTGGTCAGTTCAATTACCTCGGGAAAGTTTCTCGTAAAGGTTCAGTTACATCATTAGCGTTTCATTCATCACGCAGTTCACTTAAGAGATCATAACTTATCTTCTTGAGTTCTGCGGTCAACAGCAGCTGATGACAAATGAGAAAAAAATTGCCCATCTGCACTGGCCAATTAGACAATTATGATATTCGATCATTTTCTGAATTATTGCAGGTTGTTCCTTTCGCTTTCTCTGCATTAAAATTTAACAATAATAAAAGAAATTGAAACGTGTAAATCTTTATTTTAATTTTAGCATTTTTTGAAAAAAGTTTACCTTTGCGTGTTCATGTAAACACGTTATATTTCTGTATAAAATAATGCTGATTTAAATAAAAGTGAATTGTAAACCAATAATATTTATTCAATTTTCTTATTTTAAAATTCTTATTTACATCATTTTATACGTTTGCGTGAGGCTAATTTTAGTGAAAAGAGAAAGTCGAACTTTAGTGCAGTTCCGTAAGTTGTAATAATTACTCGAAATTACCAATTTTTTAATGTAAGCAAAAGTACGAGAAGGTTTTTGTAAATGATCAAAAATTGCACGAAGTATAAATATTCCTCAAACAATTTCAGTCAATCCGTTTGTACAAAAACCGTTTGTATAAATATGCATACGTAATATTTTTGTTCCGAAGAATGTGCATGATTCAGTATTAATCCCGCAGCGCGCCGCTATCACTTTCCTCTAGTACAACACTGGGTTCGCGCTCATCCAGCACCGCAAAACCGCGAAAGAGGTGTCAATGTCCCATTGCGTGAGATAATATACTTTCGGTTACTCAAGGCGCTCAGGCTTTGCCTTCGTTCTTCTCGTTCGTGGTTCGTTTTTCTTCGCCCTCGGGACGGTCTACGTTCAACTAGTGCATGCATATAGGTACACTTGTCTCGTTTACCTTGTCCTTGTTAGGTTACGTACCGCAGATTAGTCGTTACAATACAAATATATCAAATTTATTTGTTTTTTTTAGAAGTTCGAGTTTCACAGAGGATATCATTCTTTGTGACTTTCTTCGTTATTTTTTCCATTTCTGCAGCATAAATAAACAATAATAAAATCATATAAACAAACTAAAAAGATTACTAGCTTTATGTACGCGTTTAAATTAAAACTGAATAAAACTGTTCGTTCAATGATTTTATGAACTGAAATAAGTTAATTAATCAGGAAAGAAATAAATTCCTTTACGATACCAATTCGATCTCCCGCACAAAAAATACGACAGAACATGAAACGAGTCATACCGAAGTTCAATGTCGCCGAACGAAAAACCGGTAGGTATAAGCCCCGAAAAAGCAGCAATAACTTCGTCGTCCCCGCAAAAACTTTAATTAAGCTCAACCGAATAAATAAGCCCCCTCAAATAAACATACGTACTTGCCCCGGCTCATAAACAATGCCGGCGATATTAATCTCGCGGCTAAAAAGAAGCCTCGCCGCGAGCATTAAAACTGTCCTCGCATGATACTCGTCATATATACACCGAAGGCAAGTACGTGCGCAAGTGCGGCGGCGGCGGCCCCATATATTTTTTGTCTCGCGAAAATGCGCCGGGGCACAAAGACACGGGACTTCCGATCGCCGCATGTGGCGTGCATGCGATCGCGTCGCAATCCTCGGCGCTCTCCTGCATCTGAAGGAGGAAAAAGGAGGATGGCCGTATGTATAAACTCGTTCCGAGCCATCGGCTATTCAGCTATACTGAATAACGCGCGGCTCGCGTCTCCTACAGCGCGGCGGTTCTCTTGATGCTCTCTCGGGCTCCGCTTCTTTTCTGCGCCGCGCTTTTCATTCTTCTTCCTCGGAGGAGAGGAGGTTCTTCCTTCTCCGACGTTCGGGTCTTTTTATCTTTTACCGAGAGCGAGCTCTCTTGGATAATTTGTATTCTGCGGCCTGGTTACTTTTTAGTAAGCCAGCCACTGTTTATTTCTGGGCTTGGTTCTTTATTAAGCTTGCTTATTCCTTATCGCTTTGACTTACGACAGCTGGAATAGTCTTTTCATTCGCAGTGTTCTCGTGTCGGCGAACGTTTAGTTTTGTTCTCGTTGTGGAGTTAAGTGAGTTAACCGAAAAGTAAGTTGGATTCATTAAGTTGAGGGAAGCGTCTTGGTGTAAATTACAAAGTCAATCCAAAATTAAAAGATTTAAAAAAAATTTAATAGACTAGGCTTAAAAAATAAATAATCAGTTTAGCATAGTGAATCTCCAGGAATGGACATACATACTCTATACATAATCTATGCATAGCCAGAGAAATTCCAGGTTTTGCATAATTAAATATAAAATATGCATAATAAATTTCACACTTTTAATTAATCCACTTTATTTTTTAACAATTGAATTAACATTAACCATAAACTTAAAAAAAAAAATTAAAACAAATTTAAAGCATGGAGAGATCGTACAAAAAAATTATTGTCCATACGTTGTAAAGAATTTATTTCAGTTAATCGTCTAAATTTACTGAACAATACAGCACTTTTTTCTACCCCTTGCACTAAGTAAACAAATAAAATTAAAATGCAATTCTACAAATTAAGTAAACTTTCTGCTATTAATTAGTTTCTTTGTTTTTGGGGTCCTTGATAAAACTACTTAGTCCACTGCGACGCCATGAAACACTTTACCAGAGTAATTTGAATTCCCTAGCGTGATTAAAAGCGTGCTCTAGTTTTCTCAATGCTCGAGTATCACGCCCACGAGACTTTTGCGCGCAACAATACAACTTTGTTTACAGTTGTAATTGTAGGACAACGGCATGATTCACGGGATCACTGTTCTCGCGCGGTGACATTGCGGGCGTTCTTCCTCCTTTTCCGAGAAAGCCATTTCTTGCGGTGCGCCTTAGGCAGTATATCCCTCTTTTTTTTCTGCCCTCTATTTTATTGCCGTCGCGCGCAGACAATGCGGCTTTTTAATTGATTCGTTCGTTTTGCCCGGGCATTCAATTGGCCCGGGAATTCGTTTTTTTATTTATGACGAGCGCGGCAGCAACAATGGCAATTCCTCGCGTTTTTCAATTATATTGTTCGGTAAGGTCGCCGATGATGAACTGCCCGCTCGACGCGCATGCGCTACTGTGGACTAATTGTTCTTTCGCCTGACTTACGGCTTTTACGGAGAAAAGGCCGCTGCGCACGCGAATTTAAGCGTGTTATCGTCCATTAAAGAGATATGCACCGAATTGAATTTGACAGTTTCCGAAAAATAAATAAAAAAGCTCTGTTGATTCGTAATACCTGCTGCTAAATGACCTGAAAGATATTGCGCGATAGTTTTAGTATACTTTTATATTTTTACAAAAATAATTATACAGCCTAAAAATATTTACTCGACGAAATGAATTTTTCCCGCGCAACGCTCGATTTTTCTATGATTGCTAACGAGTACATTGCTGCATAAATTTAGCGCATCCTCGTGCTCGCATCAGACGACCGTTAACTGACTCTCGACCGCTCCTACCGCGAGACGCCCCGAGCAGAGGCGATTTTTATTTAGACGAAATACGAGAGTCAAGCGGGCAGCAGTGCACACTCGACACTTAACTCCATTTAAGAGGCGCAATTGAAGGCAGATTCTCGTTTTCCTCTTCAACCCCATTAGCCTCCTCTCTCTCTCTCTCTCTCTCTCTTTCTCTCTCTCCCTCGTTTCGATTCAGGCCGTTGTTTGCGGCTTCCGTTTCGAGTGGTTACAAGTCGAGGCTGCTCGCAGTGAGCGTCATTTGTTCGGCGGCGCTGCACCGTGCCGGCGAGCGTATTGTTTGTTAATGTAACTTCGAGCACCTTCTTCCTCTTTTTACGGATGTAACCGTTTTTTTTTGCGCGCGGCAACCCTCGCTTTTGATAGGTGGGACACGTTGCGCTGGCAACTTTTTCGAAGGGACTAAAGTTACCGCCGGTACGTCGAGTTATTATAAGCGGGCTTTGGGTTTCTAAAGGAAACGCATTATTTTCGTGTGTGTATAAAAAAAGTACACGCCTAGACAATTATTGTACAGAACAATTATTTAACGATTAAGCCATGAAAATATAAAAACGATTTACTTCAGCTTCCGTCAATTGTTATGTACGTAAAATGCAATTTTCTTAATTTTCAGACTTTCTTTCATTCGTTTAAATTATACGTTGGTAATCATTTTCAGATTCATAAATGTATCTTATATAAGAAGCAGCCTTAATAGGATATGCTGTTTTAAAACTTGAAATTATAAATAATAAGGTTGCTAGCTTTGAAACAGATGAAATTAATTATTGCATTACAGTAAAGTCAGTTACGAGCCAGGAATAAAATCGGTTTCGGAAGTGATTTGAAAAGTTTTAAATTAATAACTAATGAAATTCAAATTTTTAAAGGTCGATACATTGCAAAAAGTTAAAATTACCGCCTTTAAACAAAATCTTGCTTAAAATCATGTTTTAATGATAATGTAAGTATTGAACGCGCGGCCCATCGAACGGCTTTAATTGAGTCACTATACAGATACGTTCGGACATGCGAGCCAAAGATTAGATCGTTTGTCGTCGCACTAAAATCCAAATCGAGAGCGAAATAGATTCTAGAAAAGGCTCTGGAACTGGCAAGAAATTCATCGAGTCGCTTAATCCGATACGCGATCAATGAATCAAGAGAGCCAAGCCAATTCAGTAACAAGTCCGAGCCGCGGGGACGATGTATGAGGAAGCGAAGGTATTTGTCAACAAAATGTTTCGAAGCCGGTGGAATTCCCCGCGGCAAAAAGCGATCGCCGGCGAAAAAGAAGACGAGGAGCGGCGCGGACGACGACGACGACGGCGCAGAAGAAGAATATCGGAGATCGGCAGCGGAGAACGAGAAAAGGGGGCTGAAGAAAAGAGGAGGAGGAGAGAGCGAGAGAGCTGCCTTTGCCGAGTCCGATGGCATCCCCCCTCGCATTTCCATTTCATTCATGAGCTCTCCTCGCCGTCCGCGCGGCCATTGATGAAAGTCTCTCTCGACTTGCGCACGTGCATGTATGCGTGTGCGCGAGCGCGCGGACGTGATTCTTGCCGTGACTCGAACGCCTTAAATTATGCATACGGACGATACGAAGACGAATGACCGAAAAGCTGGGCGCGACTCGATTCACTCCCCTTTCTTCCGCCCTTTTAATTCTCGGACTTTTAAAGCCTCGCTTTTTATTTTGCGAGAATATTGTAATATAGATCGTTTTGCTCTATATTAAAAATCAACTTCCACAATGGATTTTTTAAAAATAATTTTAATAAATTTTGCCTTCCCGAACGACGTGAACTCTCTTCGAGAAAAGGGTAGCTCCCAAAGATCTCTCGGAACTGTCACATAAATTTCAATCGACCGCCTTCGCGAACGATCACTCTAGGTCTCTCAAAAACCGGCCCAACAATTGATTACCCACACACGGGACAAAGTACAAACCGACACCCGCATTAACTATCCAATAATTCAGGCAAAGTCGACAGGAGCTAAATAGCCGGCCGACGCGCCGCGCGTCGAATCACCATGCGCACCAGCGGGGAAGGAGCCGCCGCCGCGCGTATATATGCAGTTGCGTTGCGTAATCGCCGCTGAACAATCCGCGAGATCGTCGATAAGAGCGCGCGCAGGCCAGTTTAGTAACAGATTGTCGCGAAAGCGGAACAGCCGTAACGACGCTTAGACTCGACTACTGGCCGCCGCTGCTTTCAAGTGGCGCGGCTCTCTCTCTCTCTCTCTCTTCTTACCTTACTTCGCTTTCGGTAGCGGAGGGTCATTGATACCAATCTGTCAGGAGCTATGTGAAATCAAGAGATCGTCTTTGGAGGAGAGGAAGGTGACTCGATGAAGGCTTTTACTGCGAACTAATTGATTGCGTTATGTTTTAAGAATTGGACGCTACTCAACGCTCGGAATGGTTTAAAGTTAGATGGTGAGTAATTTATTATAATTTTTTTCTTAAGAATTCTACAAAGGAGATAATTAGGTAAAGGATTGCAATTCAGTCTTTTTTTATACGATGAGAAAACAATAAGTCTTTTATATAAAAAACGTTTATTTTTTAAATAAATTACATAAATAATTAACATAAATAAATACTTAATAGTAATTTAATAATTAAGTAAAGCTTTCTCAGCGAACTCCAAGGATCCGTGGATTTAACATCCAAGGATAGCACCTACAGCGACCTGAAAAGTTACAGGTTGAAGATTAATATTTTGAAACATTTCAGTACAATAAGAATGTTCGCGATAGCTGCAATTAATTCATACCTTGCAAACGAGACTGGACACATCAACACCATCTAGATCTAGGACATGAGCAAAAGCGTGTCCTTTGACGTCACAATAAGCCTCGTAAGTCCTGCAAGTAAGCTCTGCAATTGCGACAATTTCCCGAGCCTTAATTTCGATTGCTCTAACGAGATGGAAGGCCTGAAACGACACAGTTTTTAAGTACTTTAGTAAATTTCTATCTATTATACTTATACAAATATTGCAAAAGTAAATTATTTTCAAATTTTATAAAAAAAAAAAAATAAAAATTGTAGTTAAGACTTTAGATATTTAAACGAGTTGCGCACGAGTGTGAAGTGTGAAGAATCAATATATAGTAATGTAATTGCAATATCAATTTCTGTTATTGTTACTATTTAGTATTTTAAATTTTCTCTTAATCATCAATAATGAATCACATTACGTTTTTAACTATCTTCACTATATCCGGTCTTCACTTTTCTATAAAGAAAAGAGTAAAAAATTACAGATATTTCAATAAAGTACATGTTAAAAGTACATGTTAAAATTAATTCTTCTGAAAACTAAAAAAAAATTTTATCAAAAATAAAAAATATACTAATCGCAAAAATTATAACTTACCGTAGAAACCTGAAGAAGGCAGATAACGGTAACAAGGATAAAACAAATTGCGGTGGAACGAGCCATTACTATATTGATTTGAGCGGTAACTAGACAGGTACGATGATACCAATTCGAAGTCTGAAACGTGTATGATGCTGTTTCTGCGCCAATATTCTTTTATGTATACGAGGAAACTTATAGAGTATAGTGCTGACTGTACTATTGACGTTGTCTAATTAAAAATTTTCCTCTTTCTGTTGTATCTTAAAATGGAATACATTAGAAGTAATCGCTCTAATGGAAAATTGTTAGAAGTTTGGATATAATATGTTTCAAATAGTGAAAGCTTCACAAGTGCAAGCCTACGGCTATCTGGACTATCGTGAAACTTTTCCTCGAGATTTTCCACAATTTCTTTGGGAAGCTTTATCATCGTAAACGAAGTTTTATTCCAATTCCCGATAAGCCTCTGAAAATTTTTCATGTAATAACGATGTAATTTAGCTCAACGGAAAAATGCTTACTAATGATGAAAAAGCAATAAAAAAAAACCGTTCGATTCCAACGGCAAACGATTCCAGACTTTGCTAGATCGAAAAGAGAAATTTCCATCCCAACGACAATTTTGTTATGTATCATAAATTTAATACTTTCGGGGAATATATTCGCATTTTATACAATTAATAAAAAATAATCACTCCCGCTTATAAAAATCTTACTCCTCTCCTTAAGCGTTCCGAAAAGAAATATACCCGATCGCCTTACGAGCGACGACAATAAAGAACTTCGCGCGAATCGTTTCTTTTCGGTTCCGTGAACACCTCCTGCGCTTGGCGAACGATTTTTCGGAAGCGCGCAAGGACGCTTTCTTTCCATTCATCATCGGCGAGTTGAGAGCGCACGTGACCGGCCTCGTCAACGAGCAGGGCGCGAGATCCGGAATATATATATATCTCTCTCTCGAAAAAGTGCGCGCGAGAAATTTAATGAGATCGGAGGATGCGGAGGTGCGCGAAAAACTGGTCGCGGCCGGACGGAACAAAAAAAAGGTCCGAGCGAGAAGTGGCCCCGGCGATTCAGCGACGAATCGCGACGTCGATGATAGATTAACATAGCTTGTTTTTGATAAAAGTACGTAAGCTCTTGGAGAATTCGAGAAATTTTAATGCGGAATGCCTTTATGAGTTTTTGAATTTTAATTTTATCCCGAGAGAACTCTGGCGATGTACAATTTGTCGATAAAATTAAATTTCAAGCCAGGATTTTCGAACGCGATTTATTTTTTTCTATATATCTGCAGCGTTTGAATGTTACGTAATATTTAAGAATCGAAGAGAATGTTTGCATTTCCATTGCATTAACAGCGTACGTAAGCAAACTTGTCTTACGTCAGTCTTAATTATTTTAAAATGAAAATTTATTTTTATAACAGTAAAATTATTTTTATGCCGTTGCTACTTAGTTTATGCAATTTGCTAAAACTTAAGCGCTAAAATTTAAAGCTCATTTCGTCCTGGTGCCTAAGCTATAATTATCCTAAAAATGCGCATTTTAAAAGCAAATTCTCATAAAACACGCCTTTCTTAAATTGGATATCGTAAAGTTACGCATTTTATGATTATACCGGGTAAGATTCATACTTTATTTGAGAAGTCATCAAGCTGAAAGCATCTTAAGTCATCAAACTAAATTTATAAAAAATGTATGCACGTGTATAAATATCATCCACAAAGAACGTGAAAGCATTGAAATAAAAAGTACAACTAAACATCGTTTAACATAAAATCAACTGTCTCGTACTATCTAGATCTTTCTAATCAATATCTTATCTACCAAATTAGTATTCCAATTAACTTTCCTACGATTATAATACAACTGAGTCATCACACTCATCATCTACTCACTTTCTACAAACCCGTCGTCCGCCTTAAAAGAATCGCCTTATTTTCCCGCATTGTCTCCTACTTCGTCTCCCGACTCCACAAATCGCTCGTCTTTTAAATTGGCCTACGTTTAAGGTAGTTGTAACGGGCAGATATAGAACTTTTATATATATATAGATTTTGTATATATAGCGCTGTGTCTTAACTAAATAAACGACGCGCGATAGCAGTGTATATAGATATACAAACGCGGGTAAAAATTGCGAGAATAATTTTGAACGAGCTATAACTAATAATTTTGCACGTCAATGCATATTAATTTTTACATTATTTTAAAGTACATAACTTTAACTATAATGTCTCTGTTTTTGGAGTTTCAGGTGGATCGCTATCAATTAGAAAACTTTAAATTTCTTATATTATACGTCTATAGTCGTCTGTTGTACATAAGAGCCTATGCTTAAGAGCTTCATTTCAAACACCGTTTTGTCAAATTTTTATACGTTAACTGTCCTAAAAATTTAGGTGTTTGTATTGTACGTACTTTGCACTACGTGCTTGCAAAATCTTACTAATTTCTTTGATAAGTCGATAAACCACGCAACCACCTTAATTAGTCGCCTTAAATATCGGTGCGACGAATTTTCCGAGCGGTTCGTAAAAGACGTATCCCCGGACGAGCATCGGGCATTAGAAATTCCTGCCGGCGTTGCGAATCGACGCGAATTCACAAGCGGTCGCACATAGAGGCAGCTTCGTCGCATCAGCGCTTTACGCTCCCGACGGCGAGGAACGCTCGGACAGAGCCGCGCGAATGACACTTGCCGACGACTGCATTTACTTTGGTGCCGCGGCGCTTTCACAGCTGGCGATCGCGCGACGCGCGGCTTTCGTTTCCACGATTGCCGCGAGGACGAGGACGACGACGACGATCGCCCTGCCCGCTCGACGAAGCTGGAAATAAATTTTTATTTCGTCGAGCTACGGTTCGAGGATTTTGTGCATTTTTTAATCGTTTCTTAAGCTTGTTACGTCATAATAAGGCGTCAGTTTGATGGCGGTTGCGGAGATGATTGCGCGCAAAAATAATGTAAGTGGACTTTTTTTGGTTGGTGAGATAATGTTATAAACGTTCGCTAATAATAACAGGTGCAATCATGCTTTTTCCATTAGTTTTTTAGATAATCGATTCATTTAGCTTTTAATTGCGTACAAAATAAAAAAAAAATCGATTCCAATAAACGACTTCTTATATTTCTTCCTATTAATGCGAGCATCACTTTTTCATTAAAATCCTTTTTTAACGACCAAATCGAACTCCGACGGATATATTTCTATAAATACTTTACAGCCTACATAATTCCGCGATACTAAAGAGTAATTTACCACGCGGACACGCGGCGTTCGTCCCGACATCGAAGACGGGCAGGTATATATCGACGCTCGAGCTCGAAAAAACGCAGAAAAAGAGCTGCCCGGGGAGAATGCGAGTATAAAACAGGAGAGGATATAAACCGGCGGGGGCAAAGAATCGGATGAGCGACGAGGAGGCGCAAATAATGCCGGAGCCGCGAAAGCTGTGGCGATAGAAAGATGTCACGCCGGGACAAGCGTAGCGCCGCGTTTTCTAAAGAGCCTCGTAAGAAACTCGGCTTTATACCGGGCGGCGAGCTGCGAGGCCGCTCTTTCGCCTAGCTGGCGCGGGACGAGTTCTTGCGGGAGCGAAAATGCACCGGAGACGAGAGAGGCCGCGATATCCTGCTTTTCTCGAAACTCACGCGAGGAGACGCCGGGAATTTGTCATTTTCGCCGTGGGGGGCGAAAGTCCGCGGAGAGGCTAATGGCGCAAGAGCATTCGCGTTATTGTTCCGGTATTGCCCGGGCTTAATAAAATTACCGGCTGGATTGGGGTTTTTATCGCTTGCTTAATAAACTGAGCGTTGGCACGGGAATCGGGTTGATTATTCGGATTATTGGTGTGTAAATCAAGAGGATGGATCCTTTGATTTTTCATTTTTCGTGATTTTTCTTTTATTGGATTTATATTTATATTATTAGCGAGATAATGTATTTTGTATAAATAATAATAGCGGAATTGCTTTGCTACTTTGACGTAAAATCAAGAATAGTTACGTTGTAAGCCATTTCGTGCACTTTTTCCCGTGAACCAACTATGAAAGTCTACTTGTAAGGAGAATGGATGTATTTGCGTAATAAATTCTTTTTACAAATGTAGCAGAAACTGATAACCGTAGAGATCTACTTGTCTTGATCTTATACGGCTTTTATCAACGCTGTTGATCTCGAAGTAAGCCGTCGCGTTTCTAGAAACGACGTGTTATTTGAGATACGCCCATTTTGAATTACACACTACTTGTAGCAATGTAATTAAATTAGCCACTTCCGACATCAATGAATAATCTCGGCATCTGACTTTTCCTATAAACTAGATTATTTTAAGTCGATTTTTCACCTTTTTCACTTCCATCACGAGGATCAAACGCATCATTTACTCATCATTTAATCATGCAATTAAATTACTATTTTACCTAACGTTAAACTGTAAATTAAGTTAGATCAACGGCGATTATATCAGTTATACAAATTGCAATAATTGCAAGAAAATGTCTGCACCCTGTATTATTCCCACGGCTCTATCTCTTACAAAACGCTGCTCCAAATTGCAAAAAACGTAAGAAAATCGAATTGCGCCCATCGCAATTCGAGTGATATTTAAATATGAATATTCCACTCACGCCTTGCGCAATCGCTCCTACGCAGGCGCATTCGCCACTTTTCTTTTCCCCCGCGAAAATCAAGTCTCGGGAAGCACGGAAGACTCGAGCTGCACCCATGCAAGTGCCGACGCTATATTGACAAAGTCCATTATTGTCTATTTTGGCTTCTTTTTTTTCGCGTCGCGGCCTTAATGGAGAAAGTCGTCGCTGCCGCCGTGCACGGCGCATACTTAATCTTTGCTTTTTGTTCCCCCGGCGAATGATGCGAATTCTCACGTCGAGAGTGAAAATCCTTTTCGTGATTTCTCCCTGGCAGGTTCTCGAGTTACACTTTGTTCTGCCGGGTCTGACAGTTATGCTCGCCGCGCGAGAAAGTCCGCGGGGTTGACACGAAAATGCGCCTGGCAATTTTAGCGATCGGCGATTTTAATGCTGGTAATATAATGCTTTGATGAATTTGTCGCCGGGGACTCGTGTAGGAGCTTTCTTCTCCGCTTCCTTTTTATTCAAGAAAGTTGTTACCGTTTGGAAACAATGGAATTTCCTTTATAAACGTGTCTTTACTGCGGGACTATAAAATATTTTATTGCCGAGATCGTTAGAGGATTTTTCTGGGAGCCGCGTTAACTTCGAAAAATGCGAAAGCGTAAAAGTGAATAATGTAAGTACGACGCATAATAGAAAATCAGGCTAGAGTGTATATCATGGCAAACTGTTTTTTGAGACTTGCACTTCTGCGCCGCTCAAACGAAGGTAATTAAATGTAGGCGGTGGGTCTATGTTTTTGTTCGAAATAATGATTTTAAGTTACATAACAGTTTAATAAAGTTCGTTGTTTGTAAATATTTATAAAGAACGCTACGTTTAAATTTAATTTTACCAAAAAGTTTTTTACCTTTAAAAATCTGTACAAAATCTTGTATGAAATAAAAGCTTGTATAATTATTTTAATAAACAAACAATTCAGATGATGACAAAAGCTTCTTTGTCGAATTACATATTTCTTTCACTTTTCATGGAAAGTGTAACAATTTTCTGACTACACAACATACAATTAACATTCAACCTCTTGTTCCTCGTAGCTGACAAACAAATGTCAATAATACTATATTTTAAAGACAGCTTTCCCATTTAAAAAGGTCTATTATCTACTCCATAAAAAATCATAAAATATCGCACTCTTTCTTAAAAAATAAAAAAATTTCATCCAGCATCCTCCTTTCATTTCCCCAATCAACGTCTCGCTCGCGTTCGAAACCGAAAGTTCGGGAGCGTTCTCTCAATCGCCGGGTGCCGATCGTGCACACAGACACCGCAGCTCCTCTCGGCGCGCGAAACCGCGTGTGCGCGGATTTGCATAATAAAGCCGGGCGCGCTCGTGCGCTCTCTCGCGGATGATTCATCGCTCGCTCGCGATTCTCTTGCGCCGGGGCCATCGAACTCTTTACGACTGCGCGCACTTGGAACCTGTCCGCGCGCGAGCGCACCGCCGCCGCCGCCGCAGCCGCTGCAGTCGGGATCGATGCGATCGAGCGGGGAACTCGAGCGCGGAGATTAAGATAAGTGCCGAGGACTCGTGCGGAGAATGAATGAAGATAAGAGAGGAGAGGTGTGTGTGTGTGTGTGTGCGCGCGCGCGGGCAGGAAAGTGCTTTTCACCTTCGCACGGCCGCTGCCGCAAGAGCTAAGTCCTAATCAATTACAGAGGCTAAGCGAGGCCTTTTTCTTGATACGCCGTGCTTGGAGAACGACAGTTTTTCAAGGGGAGGAGTTTGATGTCTTATTGTCAGTCTTAATGCCATCAGGCAGGGGTCTAATCGTATCATCATTATTGCATAATGGAATCGAGACCACGATTGAATGTCGACTTGAAAAATAAATTTACTGCAAGAGAAAATACACGGTTTCATTTATAATATTTCTAGAAGCCGGACTTCGGAGCTGAGGAGCGTGAAAGAAGCAGCCAACTGGGACCTTCATTGCCGCAATTACGAAGAAAAATGAAACAATGCAGCGACGCACGCAATTCATTCGCTACTGAGACATCATTTGGTCATTCCCAAGCTGCTGACCGCGAGTGCCCTTTCTTGCGATCGAGTGCTTGCTCAAATGACCTAATTGCTTTCGTTTTTCATGTCTCTACGTGCCGCACTTCGTTACGTAATGTTTGAGATCAGTAAGGTTTTATTTTAACATAATAATTTGCCCGTAGCAGTTAAAGAAATAAAAAAAATATATCTTTTATAATAATTCGAACTTGTTTTGATTGCATGTAAAAACTGCAAATTTAAGATTCTGTTTGATAAAAGAATTTCAAATAATAAATTATACTCTTATCGAGAACAGTTACTAAAAAATTAACGCCGAGAGAGAAGAAATATCAAGCTCAACAAATCATCATACTTATAAAACGCATCGATAAAAGATGTCTTCATCCTCCATAATTCAGTTACATTTTTGAACAGCCCATCCAGCCCCGCGGAATAAAATTATCAAAGAGCTCACCGACATCAATTAACACGTTCGTTCCGCCGAATTCATAAATTACATCTCGTTCGGAGTGAGAAAGCAGGGAGCAGCAGCGCCACCAAAAAAAGGAACGCACCTACAAAATGGAAATACAAATTGCTTGAACGTGAGCGCGAACGGCGCCATCGAGAGCGCAACACGCGAATAACAAGACTCGCCGAGAGTGCACTTAAGTACAGCCGTGGCAACGAGGTGACGTGGGTGGACGTCCGGTTGCCGACGCCAAGTGCTTAATGGACTCGTGATGGGCGCCTCTTTTTTTCGTTAACCGAAGACACTTTCTTATGCAGCTGCTCTTCCTACTATGGGTCTGTGCAAAAATTTGCCCGAATGGGTATGAAAGAAACGGTTTTTTTAGAATTGAGAGCTGTGTGTTCAATCTTCTATTCTAAATTCAAACTATTTTGAACACTCTTATAAGGCACCGATAACAGACAATTATTTTTATTTAAAATAAAAGCAGAGTTTTTATTTATCAGAAGTACTGATGTATTTTTATTACATCTTAATTAAAAATTTCTTTTAATTGTAAATACAATTTTCATTTTTATTCTCTAAGAATTCATGTTGAAGATTAAAATAAATTTATGCGTTTGCCTCCTAAACAAAGAACAAAAAGGCTTTAAATTGAAAACGTGCAAAAATTAAATGAAATGAATAGCAAATTTTCTCATGTAGGTCAAACTGTAAATGACAATAATGTTTTAGTGCTCTGCATATCTACTTGCAGAGCGACTCGCAATAATACTCTAAGTCCAGTCGTAAAGATGAGCTAGAATTTTTTCAATTATCCATTTAATTAAAATTCATTCGAATTTTTTTTATTTGCATACGTACATATGTAATCCTATAAAGGATCAAAATAAATTAACAAAGATGATTTAGACCATAGGCAAACGTAATTTATGGCCGTAAAACCTGACCCAACAGCTGCAGAAGCTATGACGAAGATTTACGCTTTGAATTCTCTTTAAGTACAGTTAACTGTATTCACAATTCGTTGCATTTCAATTGGTAAAAATCACCTATTTTAAATGTTTGTCTTTTATAGTTCGGGAAATTTTTACTAAACAAGAATTAACGTCCGCTCGAACCGTAAAAATTAAATTTACTCTCAGATTCGCCCAAATAAAAATATCCTGTTGTTCATCCCCTGCTTAACACAACAAATACATAAATCATACTAACCTTTTGAAGCAGTATCCATCGACAAACCAAACACCAAGCAACAGTTATCAGCGTAAGTGATTATCGGATTTTCCGCCGCGAAGCTTAACGAATCGACGTCACAATGACCTCTTGCTTTCCATTAGCTGACCCATTTATTATCCAGCGGCGCGTTCAATTGGTTAGATAGCGTCCTGCGATTACGCCAATAATAATTTTGCCGCTCGGCCGCTGAACGTTGAACTCGCGCGTGCATAAGTGTACACGCGGAATTTTACTCACGGATCTTGCGCGCACACCTTTTGACGCGTGCAAGTACGCCGTGGACGTGATCAAGGCGCAGCTTCCGGTCTTACGTCAAGATGCACGTCGATCCGAATTATCGATATGGTATGAAGAGGCGGCGTTGCGAGGGTTTTGCACACCAGGTGACACGCGTGCTTGCTTGATATGTTGTCAGATTTTGGAGTGGGAGTGTGTCGCAAAACTAATACACGTAACGTATTGTGTTTGTGTTGATTATTAGTAAAGTTTCGCGCACAATTATTTTTACAGTATTTTAATGGTGCTGTAAAATTTTTAGACTTCTTTTCTGCGAATCATCGCGAAGGAACGCTACTCTTTTGGTAAATAGAGCACCGAGTTGGCAATCTCATGGATATTGTCGAGTGCGAGTGAATGACAACCTTCTAAGGAAGCTTGATTTTCGTCGTTGATGCCACCAGCTTTTCACTTTATAATTTGTTCTTGTATTATTAAAACAATTTTACAACGTTGTTAATATACAATTGAGTAAGCACAAGCATTCTAGATTTTTTTTGTTGATAAATACAATATTAATTGTGATTCCTTTAAAGTAGTTCAATGTGATTCAATTACATAACTCGGTAACATACATTTTCCAGTAAATATAGAACAAAAGGTCTACAAACGGTTCACTCTATACTTATATTCACGCGAACAAATTGATGACACTTTAACATCTACCCAGATCACGTAACTACGATAAAGAGAGCTATTATCTAGTTCAAGCAGCATTTGAGAGAAACAGAAGGGGAGGAAGAGGCATTGGTCTACTATGATAGGATTGCGTGGGATTCAGTTTGTGTACTGATTGTTGATGTTACTGATGGAGTTGATGAGATGATTGAGGAAGCCTCTCTCATTCACATTCGTGGAGTAGTTTGTCAACAGCGGCTAATTTAAACAAAGTGAAGAACAATTTTAACAAATTATCTTTTGCACTTGTAACTTGCGTTATTTAATCCGCTTTCAAATGCAAATATCCAAGTGTGATTATCTTAAGTAGCCATAAGTGAAAAAATATTTTTTGTCATCGAAATAACTGTTATACGAAAACGTAAATAAACTTCAGAATTTCACAAAAGCCATACTCATTGAAAAATGCACCTGCAAAAATGAAAAGAACCCCTAATTTGTCACTTAATGACACTAATGAGACACTTCCGAGAATTTATGTAAACTCCTTTTCGAGCGTTTCAAAAAAATCGATATAAACTCTGCAATTCATCCCTAATTTGCGCATGCCGCACTTATTCTTTTTTACCAGCGGATCCTGTCCCAAACACGCAAGAGACTTTCAAAAAACATTTTGCGTAACAGCGGCAGAAATCCTCGCAACTCTTGAAATCCGAATCGTCCGCAAATAGCATACGAACTCGGGGCCCCTGCTTTGCACACCTCCGCAAGCCGTTCCCGCGGATATAAGAGATTACGAAAGTCGCCAGCGAGCTCCAGAATTCTCGCCCCTCGCGGGCAAAAAGGCGGATTGCGAAACCGGCGGCGTTATAATTTCAGCTTTTCGCGGACTTGCAGGTGTGCGCCCGAGAGGGAAACCTGCAATCTATTCGTCGCGGCGGATTAGCATAAAGCTCGTTGGGGCCAACTTCCTCGCGGCGGCGGCGGCGGCTGCGGCTACCGCTTCTCTCCATTCTTCCTGTGTGTGTTACGAGTGCCGGAGTATCGAATGCGCACGTACCGAGTCTATTTTGCACGCGAGTGAGATCGCTATCCGAGCCCGGCGCACGTCTTGCGACAGTGAATTATTATTGGCAGCGGATAGCTTTTTAGATCGTAGATTGGGAGAATTGTGACTGCTTTGACGGACTGCTGCTGTCTTTGGCGATTTTTTTTTCTCGGTCGCTCGTTGCTATTAGGCGATCTGGTATTGCGCATTTCGCATTGCTGTGAGGCAGCTTAATGGCTCTTGAATTTGTGTACGTTTGGCTTGAATCATAGCCTGGCGAGGAGAGAATGCAGGCTGTTTCGATCGCGTTGGTGAAACGGGTGCGCGGTACTGAAAAAGACGCGGATTACGTAAAGTTTATTGATGTTTATCGTGGGATCGGACTCGTTCTACAATGTTAAATTTAAAGGTATTTGTCCATTGAATAAGATTTCGCTGCAAGATTATATTTCTATCTCAAAGGTATGAAAATTTTAGCCTGTTTACACTCGAGCATTTGTTGCGGTTAGCAGTTCTAATGCTGATATAAATTGTGTGAAGAAATTACTTTAATATTCTTAGAATTTACTTCGTATAATAACTACTTTAGCTACTGTCAACATAAATACGTATAAAACCACATGGTAAAGCTTAGTTAGTATTTCTGCATACCTTCATCAGATTATGATTCGCGCTCTTAAAAACTTGCAGCAGTAAACACTTGAAAAAATTACGTTTGCAGGTTGACGATCTCCCATTCATTATCAATTTCAGTGCACGCGTATTTTTACTAAACAACTACCTCTTACTAGCGATATGCCTTTTTCATTACCGTTCTCACGGTATAAATCAAAGCTATCGACGTCCACGAAGAATTTTGCATTTAATTAACTATCAGAATAGAGTGACTACATACTTGCATTGCTTAAAACATTATGAACTACTTCGTTTAATATCAAATTTCCTTTTAATTGAATATCTTCCATGAACGATTAAAAAGTCCTGAAAAATCGAAGACTTAATAGAATTTTAAAGACATTTCTTCCAAAAATATTGACATAACCAAAAAATAAAAATGTCCCTTTCATAAATTAACTATTCCACAGCTTTCGACAATAAAACAGGGACGCACAGAGCCCTGCCATCCTCGGCTTTCCGGCGAGCGGAAAAAAAAAATCCCGACGTTCCCCTAATGCGCATCGCTCCCATGGCAGGCCTTCCTCAGATCCACGAATCATCGTAGAAAGTTGTCCGTTTTCCGCACGTTCCCCCCGGCGTTCATTTGATCCCCGCTCGCATCGTGCGCCTCGAGCGGCACGATCCTCCCGTCGCTCCTGCCTACGTAACACGGTGGGCCATATACCATGCGACCGGTGGCATTCATCGTCTCTCGGCTTGCCTCTCTCTCTCTCTCGCGTGGGTGGAAAATCGCGCGACTTGAATTATCGTCCCCGCGTCGAGGAGAGCGCGAAAATCAGGAAAGCGCGGAACGGCGGCAGCAGCGGCAGCCGGCGCCGAGAGAGGCTGATGCTGCGTATAAACCGAGGCGCGGGACGTAAATTACTCCGCTGCAAATCACTCCGCGAGGATCTCTCTCTCCGAGATCGTAATCTCTCTCTCCGGCGGGGTTCGCCGGCCAGCGGATACGCGGAGATGCTGAGCCACCGATAAGGGAAAAAAAAGTTCGAGCGCCTTGACACTTTGTATCGAGTGATAAAATGCGGAGGGACGACGCCGCCGCTGAGGTTTCTTGGCTTTTTCTGATGTTTCGATGGAAAAATTCGGTCGGAAGGAAGGACGCCGAGAACTTTTAGTTTCGAGTCGGCGATAAATGCCTGGCACGGGGGTTAATTTTTTCCATGCGATAAGCAGTGGAAAAAATGAAGCTTCTTTAGTTGCGTCTGAAATAAGAGTCATTAAAATCTTAAACAAAGAAAGGAGCCCTAAGTGAAAAGTAACATCTGGCTTCGTTCAGTTACGTGACTCATTACAGCTTTATGACAACTCGTGAATAATAATTGGAGAAAATCTCCCGTATCCATCCCCAGTTTTGCGTCGGACAACCTGTGATTCGCCGCATCCATTACACGGCGCATGAGCCATTAATCCTACGGGTAATTGGCTAATCGACCGCTGCTCGTCGCTCTTTCTCTCTCTGAGCAATTGCTACATTTGTATCGTTAGTGATATAAACATGAAAATGATCTTGCGTTGAGTTCGTCTGCTGCGCGCGGACGTGGCCAGGCTTCTTCGGGGTAAAAAGAAGTCTACGATTATTTTCATTATAGGTTCCGCTTCGGATACATGCTTGTTAATTAATTGCGGAAGGGAAGGTAATAAAGTTTAAATTACCTAATCCATGCAGAAAGAAATAGAGTAACGTTAATTAAAACTATTTTAAAATAGAATCTATAATTGAATTTGAATACAATTTAAGAATAGTACATATGTTAAAATAATAATGCAACAATTTCATATTTCTATTACACTGCTTTGCCTTTCCGTGCAAAACACTTTCTTTACGACGCGTGCTGTTGCTTTATACTTCGCTTTATCATTTTGACTAGTTATTAACTTCCACACCTCTTGTACCACTTCCGTCAATCATCATAACGACGCGTGATGATTAAGTAAGGTAAATGATCCTGGTAGCAGTAATTGTACACTTCGCAATTTGTAAAACTACAAGCTCCTGCTAGCCGAGGCCATACATTTTTCATCCCACAAAATACGCACTGCAAACTCGCCAATACCTTTTTTCAATAAAAGTAAAAAACAACAACGCTAAAAAGATCCAAACCGCAATTGCGCGCCAAGTACGAAACAGTATTTCCCCGATCGTCAGCTGCATTACCAAGCCACCAGCCAGCGCCATTAGTTCGCGAATTCCAATTTGCGCGACACACATTCTCTCCCAGCCGTCGAACCCACCCGGCGGACACCTCAAAAAATCGGACGACCAGCAGCTGCAGGAATCGCAGAAACAAGCCGGTTAACGGCAACAAATCTCCTCTATTGCCAGGTTAATAACCATCGGCGGCTCGGGTGCGTAGCTCATTACCGTGGCAGTCGAGAGACACGCGCGCACACACCGCTCGGGAAAATAGCGGAGGCAGCTCGCTCGGGCGATCCATCATTCGCCTCCCTAGTCGCGGCAGGCGATAAGCCATGCAAATTTCACGAGAGCGCGAAGCCCTCGAGCGCAACAACGTCCCGGGTAATCGTCCCGCGCGGGCCATTGTGGAGCTTCGTTAGGGCTATTCGAGTCGCGAGCCGACTTCCGCGGATATCCCCGAGTATTTCGTTTGCGCGGACGTGTCTTTCCGCGCTTTCCTGGAGCCGCTGCTTTTTCCCCGAGCGGAGCTGCCTGCCTTCGCCTTTTCTCCTCCCGTTGAACTCTCTAAGGAACGTCGACGCGTCACGCCGGAGGAAGGGAGCCTCCTTTCTCATGCTAATAATGCGGTAGAATTCGCGCACATTTATCTATTACCTGTATACGTTTGCTTGCAATCTGATTTACAGTCGACTAAAATTAAAGAGTCCGGCAGATAAATAACGATTAGCGTGATTTCGAATCGGCTTTTTGTGCTTTTTTCGAGAATTATTAGCTCGAGCCTGATTAATTCAAAAAAAAAAAGAAGAAAAAAAAGCAGCGCGACGCGCGCAATAATTCGGTATGAAATAGTGAAATTCATTCATTAGCGCCTTATCTTGGGCTTATAGATGTAAAATAATTTTCGACATCACCGTAGCGGAGCGTAGAATCAGTATTTGATGCTCTTATAAATGGCCTGGTCGAGCAAGTCAACTTCCTGAGAGCCTCGGAGCGATAAGATAGAAAAGATCTCGTCGCGTATCGACCCGCGATTGAAAATAAATGCCAGACGGTAAATATGATTTTACCCCTCTCGACGACGCGCCTGGCGGGCAGTGGCTGCGCGCGCGCGCGTCTCCGATAACGGAATCGATCTAAATCATAAGCGGAGCCCCGTTTGTGTTTGTGTTTACGATGACCGACGCGCGGCGAGAGGAGCGTGTTTTCCCGAGGTGAGTTTAGCGATCGGCTCGATAAAGCATCCGTAATTCCTAATGAATGATTTGTTCGCAACACCTCGCTGATTTTATAAGATTTTCCGTTTCTTTTTTTTTTCTTCGACGTTGGTAAATATGCTTTTTGCAAGCGCGGAATTGCCGCTTGATCAATTGGTTTTATGGGTATACTTCGCTTGTAAATTAAACTTGCTAAATCGTTAACGTCGTTGAAGTTTCGACGTAAATCCTCGGCTAAACAATTTCTCATTTACTTACGAGAAGAAGTAATCGCGTCCGCGTCAATGGAAAATATTACCCAGATAAATGAAAGTTCGAGCAATCATTGTACACCGGCCGTATTCTTTCCGCGGCAACTTTATCGACTGCCTTGCCGATACTTCAAAAGCAAACATCCCTCGTGTCGAGGTTTCTAATCGCAACAATGAAATATCATTACAACTGGCAAGTATCTCATAAAACCATTCAATCCTCATCAGCTCGCGGCTACACCTTACTCGTAAATATCCCGGCAACGAGCCGCGCGCCACCCCTTTCTTTCGCAACACACTCCACATCGGTCATCGATAAAAAGACTCTCGACGAAAAAGAAAAGGCTCACGCGCGCGCGTCTTGCATCAGCTGACTGATTGAATGGGAAGGCGGGAGTCGCATGCGGCTACCTCAAAAGAACAATGCACATATTACGCGGAGAGGTGAACGTGTAGAACGCGGCCGCGGACAGTTAGACTCGAGTGTCCCTACGCACCTTGTCAATTTACTGCGCCGCAGAAATGTGGAAAATCAACCGGCGGCGAGGGAACGGCGAGCGAGGAATGAGTCGGGATGTAGAAATGGCGTTTATGGGCGCGTTTATAGGATGCAGAAATGTTTGCGGGTATTGTCTGCAGTTTTCGAGCTGCGGGATTGGGATCGTCGAATGAAGTTTGTGCGGAGAGGAATGAGTATTTATTGATATATTATATTTAAGTTGCTATAGTTATTGCGGAGTGATACCGCGTTTTTACAATGGTAGATGTCTTACTTAAAGGTCTCGGTAATCGGTTTTTCATTCGCATATTGAAATTGTTTCTTTTGAGTGTAAGAAAAATTCTCTGTAAAGATAAAATATATCTAATAAAAAAAAGTCTCGGTTTAGCAGTTTTCTTTTCTAAGAAGGTTAAGTGCATTTGAACCGTACTATTGTGTGTGCTAGAGAAAATGTGAATGGAGAAGAGTGACTGGCTTGAATGAACCGCGTCTTCTCGGCCTTTACTGCTGCCTCGCTTTTCTTCCTTCGCGCCTCTGAAGTTTCTAGTCCATTATGCCTAACAGATCCTGTAAACAAATAGAAATTGCGGCATTAGAAAGACATTTCCTACTTACAATTCCGAGCTAAAATTTAAAGCTAGACCTACTTTTACAATTTCTGATTGTTTCTAAATTGTCTAACCCGTCATTTCTCTTAATAATTCGATAATTATTTGTAAAACGATTGCAAGATCGTAGGATTTTTTAAGAGTCTAACGAAATAAAACAAAAAGTCAACAATTCTTCTAACAAACGAAACCCTAAAAAAGCTCTGTTAGTTTTACTCCGAAAACCTGTCTAAAATTATCAATTCCGAAGGAGAGCAGCGACGAGAGACAGAGCCAATGGTGCTTTTATTACGGCTTGACGTTTTACAGCGCCTATAACTAATCCCCGGCTAATAGAAATAATAAAGGGCTTTCAAAGGCTCGTTTGTCATTTTTAGGCGCGGGGCTCTCCCCGCGCCTAGAGTAACGCCCTCCTCGAAAATCGACGAGCAAACGCGCGTCAGCGCGGCTCTCCTCGCCGGGGCAATCGCGCGCCGGTGGGACATTAACGTCGCGCGCTAAATCACCCACGCAGCGCGAGGTCATCATCCAAAGGCGCGAGAGCTCCGGCTTTTCGCGAGAGCTGGAATACGCGCGCGCGCGCGCGCATGCACACCACCCCCTCGCGCGCCGCTGATTTACGAACTCGTGTGCCCCTATCTCGAGGGTCTCTCTCTCTCTCGGCTTAACTTGGAAGTTGTGGGTTATAATGTATAGTCGCGCTGCTCGGTTTTCTTGCGGAGAGCCTGGGAGTAGTTTCGAGAGGCTATTTTGCTCGGGGAGCTTAGCAGTTCGTTCTTGGGTGAAAGGGTAATATTGTATAATAGTATATACAAAGTCTATTTTTAATTAATGAGGAGTCGCGTAAAATGGAAGCGATATTACACTATGAATTGACGTTGGCACGTTTCTGATTTAACATTCTGAATTCAAAGGTAATTCAAAAGAGAAACTACTGAAGTAACCGTTTATTTTCACTTTAAATCGAAGAAACGCCCGTACTTCAAACTTTCCTCTGTGCAGAAAACGCCACTTGCTTTCAATATAGCATCGGAATTCCATAGATTTAAGCGGTATAACTTTACCATCGAAAAATAACTAAAAAGCGCGGCGTACGTTTTCTCGTCGAAATCGAAAACAATGCGCATAAAGTACGGCCCGAGACTCTCGGGCGTGTGTAAGCTCGCGCACGTCCGTCTCCTTTTACCACCTCGCAGCCCCTTTCACATAAAGATTCAGCTTCGCAGAAATCCCCTCGACGGACCGAGAGAGGCGAGAGGAACCTTCGCAATGACCAAAGTCCCCCCTCTGGCAGCGATTCGCTCGAGAATCGGCTCCTTGTATTTTTAGTTATACGTATATACACTTACGTCGCCGCGCACGCACGAAAGAGCGAGAGAGATTTGTTCGCGCGGCGTGTACATAAATTTCATCGGGAGCCGAGAAACGCGAATCGACAAGTAATGCGCTCTCGGGAGTAGCCGCGCGCTCAAAGAATTATGCTTTCCGCTTTTAGACGCGGAGCGAGAGAGAAAGAGAAGGACGCGAGAGAGGCACTTGCCGCGCGTCGCCTTTTACTGGGCCAGCGATCGTTTCAGCGAGAGAGAGAGAGAGAAAAAAGCGCGGGGTAACGTATTGGCCGCGAATGAGCATTTTTTTCTTTCTCTCTTTCGCGCTGACTTTATTTCTCTCTGCGCCGAGCGGATACATTTAAGTATCGGCGGCAAATCCTCGATTCGAAATTCATGTGATTTCGCCGCATTACCCGCGACGGTTAGTAATCCCGCGCTTTTTGCTCTGTGATTTTGTTGTTGAGAGGCTGTGATTATTGTAACGACGTAGAATTTGAGAAGTATAGCTTTTAATTTGCAAAGGTAAGGTTGCAGTTTCATTACCGCCGGAGAACAAACGAACCAAAACAGCATCAGCTGCCTACTTTTTCAGCTCGAAGAACTAAAAGAACTTGGCAAAAAACTTTATTAAAAGAATTCAAAAAAATCCATTTGTTTGTAATTATTCTTCGTGGGTTTCCGCAAAAAAAAAAAGAACGAACCGAAAAAAGCCGAACATTAATTTCGACGAGATCAAAGAAACCGTTTCCTCCCCATCGGCGCGATCCCTCTCCTATCTTTAATTTATATCTGCAAGCCTTGCTTCCTCATCTCTCTCTCTCTCTCTCTCTCCCCTTACGGTCCACCGTCGAATCGAGCCAAGGTCAAACAATATTTTTCGAGATAAATCTCCGGCCGGGAATGGCGCGCTCGATAGAGACAGCCGACTGCTGCCGCCGCCGCCGCCGCGATGCTCTTCCGCCTCGCGAAGAAAAAGAAGAGAGGGATATATTTGCGGATTGTAAATCTTGTTTCGTAAGAGAATGGTAGCAGCGGATTCCGAGGCTGGAACGCGCCGTGAACGCGCCTGGCGCCGAGGCTTCTTATAAATCCTCCCGCCGTGGTCGAGAGTCAATATGAATAGGGATGAGCTAGGCTTTATGATGTTTAATTAAACTGCGTTAAAAATTGTTCGCGATAACGGTTAGGCCGAGGAAGGAAGCGTCGTTTAAAAAGTTCTTTACGAAGAAATTAGACTTTATATTTTTGGACTGTTATCTTTTGAATATGTGGTGGGATTTCTCTTCGTTATGAAACGATGCATTTTTGCCCTTAACTTAAGTTTCTTACAATTCATTATTAAATTATTGTTAAAAAACTCATTTTTTATTTAAATCCAAAACATGCATCTTCCTAAATAAGTTTTATAAAAGTCATTCCGATAAATCGATTAAAATCGATCGAGTAAAAATTAGATTTGCCCCGCGTTGCGATCGTAGACGCCGATAGTTAGAAAAGTCGTGTCGGAAATGATGTATGGCTTTCAATGACCACAAAAGAGATGATCAATCGAAAATGACTACATCTTCACGAAGTGGAAAACCGCGGCCATTGACGACTTTCAGAGGCTGAGACGGAAAAAGATTTCTCGGAAAGCGGACCCTTGACATGTAGTTTGAATGTCAAAGCCTGGACCTTCTCGTCTCTTACGCATTTTGAGAATCCGCACAAAGACTCTCTCTCTCTCCTGTCATGCTAATATTTGGAACAACTGCGGAGTTTTGTCACAATGGCTTATCTATGAATTTTCATCTAAGTGGTTTTAAATCCGTAAGCGGGACGAAACCGCATAATTATCCGCACAGTTTGCGGTCAAAAATGATCTAATACTCTTCGGGCTTTAAAAATAAGACTATCTACACCTAAAAATCAATGTGCATGTTATTGTTGGAAAATTTTTTTATTTTTTAGCTCATTAAATATTACGCACAATAATTTTTGTATACTATAAAAATAAAAAATTACTCATGAAGGCATCTGAAAGTTTAGTATACACAATACACATTACTCGAAACAAACGGAAATTCCTCAAATCCATCAGCAACCCAACGCTCTCCCATCAGCTCCGGGAGCGCACTGAAATTATGAAAAACGCGCATAGCCGCCTATGCATTTCCGGCTCTCCGTTCCTTTCGAGAATATCGCTTACCCACTTAGCGGAGGGACGAGCATCAGCTCCCGTACAAATACCGCACCAGCTGGGACTCGCGCCCGAGGCGAAAGAGCCTCGGCGGAGCCGGAGATTGATATGCGGCTCGCGTGTCTTCCTTCGGATTTCGGCCTTATTAACAAGCGTTTACCAGCGCTAAATTTGCGAGATCGCTCTTGCGTGCGCGCGCTTCGCGCTCGGCGAATGTCAAGGTCCGACGGACGGAAAAATTGCCGACGGTCGTCCCTTTTTCGCGGCCGCTTTTTCTCACGGGGAAATTTATGGGTAAAGGACACGCTTTTGCCGGAAGCCGCGGCAGCTTTGAGTAATGATGCCGATTTTTATCGGAGGTAATTGCGCGGGCAGCTTGTTTTTTTCTTGTAAGTTTGACAAAGAGACGAGGACGGGGCAGGAGGTTCGTACAGTTAAGATTGTACGAATTTTGACTTTTAAATAATGCGTATGGATTTTTCATTTTCACGCGAACAAAAATTTATTTCAGTTCTCTTCGTTCGCAATCTTTTATTATATGTATTCGCTGTACTGCAGAATACCATCGCATCCGATTGAATAAAGGCACATAGAACTTTTTTAGTATAAATAAAAAAAAAACTGTATTATCAACTTAATTTACGGCCGCAGCCTCTAAATAACTTATGCCCATTTTGCGAGCTCGGCCCACGATATAATTCAGCACAACTAGTCCAGGGAGGCTCAGCGTAAATATCCATAAGAAAAATGAAAATCAAAAAGCTGACAAAGGCAAAGCCCGCTGATTCCTGGAAGTGAGTCTGCCCTCGTCTTTGTTACTCTTTTAGCCATGGTATAACCCGGCAGAGCATCGCCGGAGAAAGAGAGAGAGAGAGAGCAGGGAGGGACTTTGCGCGAGAAAAATCGCATAACACGAGTCGCGCAGCGCCCAAATGCGACAAGGCGGAATTAAAAAAGGCCGGGGGAAAAAAACGAGCGGAACGAGACGAAGAAGAAAGAGAGGGTACATAATCCCCGAACGGGCGTCATCAGTCTCTCGCGTCCCCGGAATTCGCGAGGGCAGTCCCTTAACGTTGGAAGAAAGAAATTCGTGCGCCGATGTCGCCGGGACGCAGTTTTTTGACTCGAATTAACGCGGTTACTGTACTGCCGTTTTAACGTCGGGACGGATAAAGGATTTTAATTGATTTGGTTGAAGGTTATTGATTTCGGTGATCCTGGTGGTCCTAACAGGACTGTTTTTTTTTTGTTTTATGGCTGAAACAACAAATACAATAAATTTACTTTAAGTCACTTTTCGGGAACTTCTTGTTGTAATATTTCAGTCAGTTTTTCGTAAAAAATATACATAGTTCTCTATAATTATATGAATACATTAACAGTTATTTAATCGTGGCCAAATTATTTGTTCATGATTTGTGAACTGAAACTTTTTCATGCTTCAAAGCAAAAATCGTACAGATATATACCTCCTCGATATTTCTTTCACCTTAAAATATTACGAGCAGACGATGCGCCGTAAAAATGCTAATCCGCGAACCTTTCGTGCATGACAAAGATTCTAGCGGATAAAGAATTCAGTGCGTAGAACGATCAAACTTTATTTAAAACAATTTTACATCTGCAACAATATATACTTATCAATTATTTATAATTTTCACAAAAGAAGCTTTAAAAACACACGTTTCACAAAAAGATTCTCCCTCATTAAGCGACAGGTTTATTTTGGCTCACGAAACTGGCACAATCTTACAGCGATTCGCTCTTCTTCCACAGAGTTTCTCCGCCTATAAAAAGGGCAATTTTTCAAATTCCCTCAACAAACCATAAAATCCGTGCCTCAGCACTTTCATCCTTCCCAGAAACGGAGCTGGTACGCATTTTCCGAACATAAAAACCGCTCTGAAAACTAGGTTACGAGTGGGCCCCTTCCCCCCCCCCCCCCCCTCATACCGCTAAGAAAGGGTATTCCCACAGGGCAGCACACTCCGCACAAAGCGCGCTCTTTTTTTTTACAAACACACACACACACACTGCGCACGTGCAGAAGGGGGCGTGGGCCTAACCTATTTCGAGTCGTCGTCGCGAGAGGGAGAGCGAGAGCGTCTGACTCGAATTATGCGCGGCGCACAATGCTCCTCGCCGCAGAAAATTACTTACTTTATCGCGCCTCGAGAAAATATGCGCGTGTTTTTCTCGCTTCGTTTTTTCTTTTTCTTTTTTTTTTTACCGGCGGCGCATCGAAAAAGAGGCGGCGATTTCCTGCGCCGTTTCGAAAGAGACGGCACATGTGGCGCGCGCGATAATCGTAAAAAGAGTTTTTTTCTTGGCGGACAATAAAGCTAGGCGATACTTGTGGCGCAATGGAATGCGCGACGTATGTGTCTGTAGTTTAATTATTTTTATATATCGGTTAATTTTATAGATCGTCGTTCACACGGTTCGTTTATCGGGGTGTTTTTTTTTCTATTGAGATATCGAAGTTAATGAGATTTTATGTTGGATTATGCGAGAGCGCGATATAAATAAAGAGATATAATAAGTGGTTTATATTACTTCGAACTGGAACAAGGATAAGCGTAAAGCAAAGAAGCTGCAATTTCTTTTTTATTCTCATTTTATTTATACCACTTCTTGGCTTTAATTGACTTATATGAATGCAAATCGATTATTTTTTCATAAATTACTTTTATATTATAATAAGAAACGATTTTTACGCTCACAAGATCAACCGAGATCGCAGCTATCACTACAAGCACAAAGTCAATCATCTCATTCAAAAAATGCGCAATGGTGAAACGCATTTTTTGCACTCCACTTAATCTCAATACGTTTACGAGCCCAAAACCCAGCTAATGCGGTCTTAACTGAACAAACACACGCGGGGCGCATGACAATACGTGAATTACGACTTCCTATTTCGCTAAAAATGCTAATATATGAGTCTGGCGCGGTCCGGGAAAAATGCCGTCCGCTCCGCAAACAAACAATACACCTCTTTCACGTCGCCGACACTATACGAGCGCGCTCCACTTAATATTCATTTCGCTGTCTGCGAACGGGGAACTCGACTCTCGCGCGCGTTTTTCGTCGTTTTTCTCTTAATAGCCGCGGCTACAATATCAATTTGCGCATTGTACTCGCACGGCACTTTAAAACGGCCGCGCGTATTGGCTTAGCCTCGTTTTCACACGCCGGGAGGCGGCGCATTGAATTTGTTACTCGGGGAGAGTGCGCGGTTACACAACGCCGCATAACCGAGGAGCAGCGCGTGTATACATATACGTGCGCCTAATCACTCGGCGAGAGAGCCGCGAGGAAGACAAACACAAATTACGCGCTCACGAGTGATAATAATACCGCTTGCCGTATAACGTTTCCCCGCGCTTGGAGCCTTTGAAAACGGTTAGATTAAGAGAGTCTAATTTATCGGTGTTTCCTGCGCGGAAAAATTTCGAGTGGAAAGATTGTGCTTGCGTTGAAATTGCCGTTGAAAAATGTTTATGGTGTACAAATTACTTGAAATGTTTGTGAAAAGAGCATGAAAATTGGATTATTTAGTGAAATTAGATTTTGTGAAAAAAAAAACGTCGAGATATAATGAAATATTACTTGAAATAATTGCAGGAGAAACTAGAAACTGAACGTTTGAGATCCATAATTTTTACCGCGCAAGCCAATTATCGAGCCGAGCTTTTAGCATAAACATTCAATATTTCAAAGTAAAGAGGAAAATCAGCTAATAATCTCCTCCATCGAGAAAATTTTTTCTCCCGGCCAAAAGTGAGATTAATCGTACAAATTTTTCGCAATATTCATCGACCCCCAATAAAACATTTCCGCCAATCAATTCCCCCCCAACGGTTCTCCGCTCCTTTCGCGCCTTTCCTTCGATCTCCATATCCTTTACGTCCCCGCGACCGGCGGAATTCCCTCCCAAACGCAGAATATCCCACCACCCACAATACATCGTCCGCCCCACGCTTCTCTCGTACGCTCGTTCCTTGCACGAGCGCGCCGCGGCGGCAGCCCGTTTTCATTATCAATTATAATCTCCGCGGAATGAGCCTTTGCAGCGCGGCGCGGTATTGTAATACGCCGCTTTTGTTTATGCCGATAAAACGGCCGCGATAAGCGTAATACGCGCCGTTCCGCGGCTCCTCTCCGAGAGAGAGCGAGCATCTCGGTGCTTAATCGGCGACTGCACTCTCCTTCTCTCTCCCTCTGCTCGCGCCGTTCTTACACGTGTTCCCCCGTGTTTATAAGTGTGCTCCGCGCGCGCGCACTTCCCTCGCTACCGAAACGCTTTGCGCGCGCTGGTATTTCCGAACCGTTGATGCCGGCCGGGAGATTTTGATACATTGTGTTTTGCGCAAGGAGAGCCTGGCTGCTTTTCGTTTTAAATATAGGAGAGCCGCGAGGCTGCGCAGAGGCGTAATTGCTTTTCGAGCGGTACGCGGAAAGACACGTAGTCGACGCGGTTGAATGGAAAAATATAGGTGAAAATTATACTCGACGAGGGATAAAAATTGTTTTGATTTTCAGAGAAGTCTGAATTGCAATCGCACTGCAATTACGGCTGATTTCTTACTTCTGCGAATATCAGAAGCGATGTAGCCTTCAAAAAGTGAAGAGACTATTTTTACCATAAATTAAAGAGCCTCGGAAAGATTGACGATTCACTTACATCAAACCTGTGTGAAAATACAAATAAAAATACGTTAATTTTACACAGTTCAATACTAAATTCCGAAGAAGAAAAAACCAGCTCTCCAAACGAAACAAAAAAAACCAAGAAGCCTTTCCTCGATATCCAAAATTCCCGACTCCCCGACGAATATGTTTCCATCAACGAAACGTTCCGCGGCCGCGACCTCTCTCTACTAACTAAACGCGATCGGCCGCACGGCCGGCGATATATACGCGAGCGCGCACCGCAACGCGAGAGAGAGAGAGAGAGAGAGCCGCGCGCGCGCGCGCGAACGAGAATTAATTACCTCGCTCTCGTTAAGAGGTCAGTGGCAATTCGAATTTCAAGCCGCGGATAATCAAGGCCAAGACCTCACGACGCGGCGGCGGCTCGTTCGGGGAATCGAGTAGCAGAGCCGAGTCGCGCTTAGTTATGCAAGCGTCGATTTTCGTTTATGACAGGTCGAGATCCTTTCGGTTATGGCTTTGTTTGTTTGGATAGCTATTTATACGCTGAGGGTATATATAATCGCGAAGGTTTTATTATTCGCATCCAAATTGATTTTTCGGCCGATGGGATGAGCAGGAAAAAACGTTAAAAATGCAAAGTGTTGCGAGACTTTTTTGTCGACGGAGTGATGGCTGGTGAAAGCGGAAAACTTCCAAGCCGCCGCGCGGAAAATCTGTGCGCCAGAAGGTTCGTGAAAGAGAGGCTTCGCGCCGATTAAGTCATAAAACATCTGGGCACCTCCCTCCTGATCAGCACTTATTCACAAGTTTTCTATTTTTGCTGGATCGCTTTTAATTCCTCCGCCTCTTTTCTTCTCTTTTTTTTTAGACGAAGTTAAAATTGTTATCGAATGCAAAACTGAATCTTTCGTTTGTGCAAATTGTTTGTGAAAACTTTCGTAAACGTTTTAAAATATTTATTCAATGAACGTAATTCGAGAAACGAAAAATGTAACAAACCCCTTTGCGTCTCAATACTTTCAATTCGGTATCAAATGTAGTTGCCAAATAAACATTTTCTTTTTTTTCATAAAACCGCGATTAGAACTCGAGAAAGCGATCATCAGCGTCTTAAACACGCTTGTAAAACGAAAGAATATCCACCCGCTCGTCTGAACTTTATGCAGATTCATTAACTTTGCCGCTGTTGACAGGCCGCCTCGCTGTTTTTACCGATCATATTAACAAATTTCCCTGAATGCAACAGTATATCTCCCCGCTATTTTGGAGGCGCATGCGCTTTACCGTTATCGCTCTCTCTCTCTCTCTCTCTCTCTCTCTCTCTCTCTCGCATGCATGCAGCATTAGCATTCCTCGCGCGTCTCCGTCTCTTCCCTCCTTCACGTGCATAAGCGGCCGCGTATACGTATACATATTCTTTTCGTAAATAACGTTAGACGAGGAGGATACGTGAGAAGGGATAACAATGTCGGCCCTGCATAAAGGATCGCGCCCTTCGCGAGGAGAGAGCGAGATCACAAAGAGGGCGATATACCTGGAGGTTTCGTTTTGGACGTGCGAGGCGAGTGGCTGCGCGGAAAATTTCGGCGCTTTTCGGAGACGCCGGTGTCGGGTGGAGGAAGGAAGGCCGAGGCGAGCTTTGAATGAGAATGAAACGCGAGAAGGACACACTCTTGTGGAAAGCTGCTTTGTCGAGGATTTCGAGTGCTTCTCCGACGAGGATGACCCTTGAATATCCTCCTGGCTTGGCGCTTTGCTCTTTCGGGAAATGTGTGCTTAGTGACTAATATAGTTATGCAGAAGCAAAAATTAGTATACGAGTCATTGACTTTTCCGTTCGGAAGAGACATACATATGCATTTGCTAGTAACTGCTTAGACATACAGAAGGAAGAGAAAATCTCAGTCATCAAATAAACGTAATAATCATTATACAGAACTGGCTACCGATTCGATAACGTTATTCCACTGCATTAGTAGTTTTGTCATCGATAGATTCAAATTTGTGACAGCTGGGAAGACCGGAATGTATATATTTGCTCTATGATGAAAGTCTCGTCACTTTGGAAAGTTTACTTTACCAAGTTTTTTCACGTAGCGGGAATTTAACGCCTGTCGGCCTACGAAAGCACAAACATAATCCCCGGCCTGGAATGACGTGTCTGCACGGCGGCATTATGGTTCGGATCATTGCCGGAAAACAAGACTATACTAGACGGTGGATGCTTCTCATGTCCAACCTTTCGCATTTTTCTTTCTTCATCCCAGATTCTTTTCCTTATGTCTGTATATCTTAACTCTTGTTTTCTCTTGTTTTTTTTTTATTCTTTCGTGCTTCTACTGACTTGGCTTTTTTCGTTATTTGTATTTTCTAAAATAGGTTAAAAACTTAATTCTAAAAATTACATTCATTATATTAATTATTTTGACAGATGCACTTAATGTCTTATCAAATTTTTAATGAATTTAGAGATATCCGAATTCAATTTCATAATAATTTTCAAATTAAAATTCGTAATTAAATTTATATAATGTACATATACCTTAAATTTCGTTTTGATAATAATTTAAAACGACAATTATTCACAGAGCCGGTCAAATAATTAAATAACGCTGCCTTTCCCAGGTTGAACCATCAAAATTAGCAACACCCTCGTCGAACCGAAGCAAAATTTTAATAAAAAAATCCACGAGTCAACGTAGACGAATTTAACGCGCATCGCAAAAAGACGAAGCCCTCGTTTAATTAAAAAAAAGGACGAAAAACGAGCCGCTCCTTTTTCTCACTTTCTCTCTCTCTCTCTCCCTTTCCCTTTCGCTTTACGCGGCCGCGTTTATTGCTCGTTTTTGTCGGCGCAGAGAGGCCGAGGACCCCATGGGGGCTCTCGGAGCGCGCGCCTTTTTTCGACGTCCTCCTTTGGGCGTTTCGCCGCTTTGTCTAAAGTGCAGGAGATTAAAACGCCGCGGAACCCAAGGTGACGCGCGCGCGTCCTCTTATTCTCCGTTTTTTTTTTGCGTTGTGCTCCTCTCTCTCTCTCGGGCTTTGCCCAAATGCAAAACCTGATCCGCAAAGACGCTGGTGATCTTCTCCGGGGGTGTTTCGCCGCGGGAGTCGGCCGTTTCTGGTCTGTTTCTGCGATTCCTTTCTGCGAGTGACTGCTCCCGATAATGAGCTGATTATAAATTAGATTTTAGAGGGCTTTAGATATCTTCTCGGGCTGATTGGGTAGGCCCAAAATGGATTACCGCGGCGCAGTTGTTTTAGATGTAATTTAAAGTGACGGCTCAGTTTCTCGCATCTTTTATGAGATTTAGTATGAAGCTGATCATTTATAAGCCGCTTATTTTCGTACACTTAATTTGAATGTATATTGACTAAAAGAATTATTTTGCAAACTTATTTTGTCTGATTCTTATAAAAGATAAGGTGCTCTACCATAATTTAATATATCTATAATGGTGAATAAAATGATTTGTACTTTTCATTGATAAGACGGGACTTACCAAACACTTTTTGACTGCTAATTGATTTTGATGAAATCGCGGCAGTTTTCCTCGCTTGCATTAAAAATAAATTAGAAAACCATAAAAAAGTGAAAACAAAAAAAGAAGCGTTCGTTGAAAATCTAAAAAATAACAAACGAATACATTGCAACCCGCAGAGCCCCAAAGCATTATTAAAATAATTAAATTTTCGCCTTTACTAACGATTGCCAAAACGCCAATCACGCGATACAAACTCCAGACGCATACTTAGAGTAATGAAGGCCCCCTGGGTTGCGTCGCGCGCATAACATTAAGTTCGATTTCGCTCGCGTTTGGCCGTCGGCCAAGGCTTCGCGTGGAGAGGCGCTCCGTCGAATGCTATAACGCGACGACCGATCGGTTTTACCAACCCCCACGCAGCTCCACCTCGGTCTTACCAAACCGATGTGTCCTCGCGCGATCCTCCGTGCGCGCGTTTAATGATAATGACAATACATTACGGGGCGGCCACCGTCCAGGTATATAAGACCGTCGAAAAAACGTTTGGAGCATCATTCGGCTCTCGCAGCAGTCCAGTACAACTTACAGTACGACAAACCAAGCAGACCCAACCGTCAACATGAAATTCTTCGTTGTGAGTACCCTTTTTCAATAGTTTCCGAGATATTTGTGTACGAGATTAATGAATTCGAGTTCACAAGTTTATTTCGTTATCAAATTGTGAAATAAAAAAGTTGAATTTGTTTTATTTGTGAAACTTAATTAATTAAGGTATTTCTATTGTCCATACGACTATTAATGACAAGAATGAGATAAAACTTTACACAGTGGTAGATTAGTGCATAAAAACGGTAGAGTTTAAATTTTGGATAGATTAGTTGCTTCTGAAGCGAGGAATTAATATTTTAATTTTTAGCGATTTAACACGGGCTTTTATGCGGAATGGGATTTTTGCGCTCTTCACATTATTGATATTCCAATAAATTGTTTAATCTAGTAGAAAAATCTTCAATCATTATTATATCTGTGCTCAAAATATGCATTAAGTGCCTGTGAGATTAGCAATAAATTAATTAATAATAAAATCATACGTAAAAAGTCGTCTTTTGTTTACATCGGCGCAGTACTTTATATCTATATTTATAAACTACTTTTAAAAATTAATTTTGAATTCCACCGATAATAAAAAAAATTCTTCATCAATTCCAGGCAGTCCTCGTTCTCGCCCTCGTGGCTCTCTCCAGCGCCTCCGAGGAGGCAGCAGCAGCTAAGCCAGTGCAGAAGCTCGAACCAGTAAACGAGCCAGAGGCGGCCGTGGCCGACGGCGCCCAGCGCGACAAGCGCGGCTTCGTCCTCACCGCCTACACCGCCCCGGTCGCCGCCGCCGCCGTCCCCGCCGTCGAGGTCGCCTCGCCCTACACCGCGGCCTACACCGCCCCCGTCGCCTACGCCTACAGCGCCAGCCTGCCCTACGCTTACAGGGCGTACTCGCCCTACTACTCCTACCCCGCCGTCTACGTCTGAAGGGGGATCGGACGGAGTTCGGTGGATGGATTCTGATGTGTTTTGCGTGTATATAAGAAAATTAACTGGATTTTAAGATTGTTTTATCTGTTGAGAAATTTTAATTGAATAAATATAGATATATTAGAGTCACGTTAAATTATTTGTTTTTTTCTTGCGTGGGAATATCTCGAACCTTTTATTTAGACGCAATTAATAATTGATGGTAGTAAATTATTTTTTTTTAAAGGAATGAACATATATATGAAGGAAATTAAAAAAACAAAATTGAGCTTTTATGAAGAGATAAATATTACTGAAACTTGTTAGAAGTATATTATCTAACAAAAAGTGTAAAAAGTTATAATATAGAATAATTTGAAATTCGAAAACGGATGCAAAATAAAGTTTAATGATATTGATCGATCATTAAACAGTTAAAAAACATAGTTCCATAACTTGTATTATTTAATAATAAGTAGCACTTAAAAGTTAATCATTTAAAAGTTTCCGAAATTCAAAGCATTCAAAAACCTAAATGAAAATCATTGATCGGTCCTCGATAACCACAGAAAAAACGTCCCGACAAACTTTTCCTCGTATCCAAAGCAGTAATCGCGAAAACAAACGTCCGGCCCTCCTGTACTCGTCCCGTCCCCCTTCCAATTTACGAAGCTCGCTCATTAGCCGTTCTCGCGCCACACAACTCCGTAGCACTTCTTCGGCGTCTATAACCTTTCTCGGTCGGCGAGATTGACGTCCGCGAGCCCCTATTGTTTACTCGGTTCTTGCGCGAAAAGCCGCGCGCGAGATAATGAAAGTGCACTCGGATGCTCGAGCGCTGATTTACGAGAGCCGCATCCGCTCTCGTCGGCCCCTCTTTTCTCGTCCTCTGCGGCGGCGGCCGATAGATCGCGCCTCGTCGATTTTTGCGCTTAGCGCCTTTGCCCGGCTTTTTCTCGCAACGAGTGCGCGCACACCTTCGCGTAAGAGCGAGTCTCGGGGGCGGCGCCCCGGTGCCTTTTGTTTGATTTTGCGGCTTGAGATAGCCGCATCGGATAGTCTCGCTTTTTAAGAGCGGAAGGGATTAAAAGTTGGCTGTTTTCTTCGCTGCTTGCATTTGCGTTTGTTCAACGACTGTAAGAATAGAACGGAAAGTGAACTTTGTCGTGTGAAATCGACGGACTTTTATTCCTTTCGGTGAATCTGGATTTTTCATCCCATTAAAACCATTTTGACGCAGAAATTCATTAGGAAAAGTTGCCAGAATAATAAATCTCCCGGCGTCAAATTCACTCGATAAATCCGATAAATCTGAAAGGCGCATATCGGAAAATTAACATTTCTAATTCCAACTTTATTTCCACGTGTCACGAGACCATTTTTAATAAGGTTTCCTCGCGCCGAGCTGATCTGCGCGCGCGATCCGGCTTCTCGCTGAAAAACCTCCGCATAACTTCCCCGGGCATTAAATCCACATCGGGCCCGAGCATTTACAGGCCAATAAATCCTAATACCGTCAAATTCGCAACGGCAATATCGCGCGCGCACGCGCGGATATACCCCACCCGGCTCCGATAATGAGGTATAGCGGCCAGTATTACTTTATTAACGCCACTTAAGTCCGCCTCGGAATCCCGTTCCGAGCGCGTTTGCACGCACCTCGGGTACCTTGATAAACGGCGCTTTCCCATAATACCGTCGATAAGGTTATAAGCAGAGCGAATTTTCCGCCGCCGAAGAGAGCGCCTCTTTTTTTGTTTTTTTCGCCCGGAGGTTCCACGACCTTTCACTCTCGCCTAACAGCCTCTAATTACCGCGTAATTGAGATTAATGGATCGGCGAGCGTACGCATACACATGCGGGCCGCTCTCCGCGCATTGTGGCGGCTCTCGCGAATTACGTTATCACGAGGAGAGGCCTGATGTGGACTTTTGCAAGCGGGCCCGCGCGGCGGTTGCGCAATATTCTTTCGCTCCTCGGGAGTCGGAGTCGGCCGAGCTTGCGCAAGGCTTTTTTCACTTTTCAATGTTGCACGAATTTATAGGCAAATTATCGTGCCGCCGTTGGACTAATGGCGTTGTTTACGGGCTTGTTTTAACGGCGATACGCGCCCGATGATAATTTCCAACGAGAGAATTTGTATTCCGTTCGGGCCGAAGTTTGCGCTGTCATAATTGAATTTTTACAATGCCGCGGTAATCACCGGCTCAAGTTGAACGAGTTGAGAACAGTCTATTTATGTACTTTTGCGTTGGGTTTATCAACGCGGCGCGGGATCGTTATTTACGTTGGCAATAAAAAGCCGAGCATGACTGGGTGCTGTTTGTAAATTCGAGAACTTTTCATTATCGAGCACACTGTGTTTGCAACGGTTAGTTTCGGCGTATCTAAACGAGTGCAGCGAAATACACTTTAAACGTTTCTTCCATCGCGCGAGTATAAAACGAGGTTTTCCTTTATACCTCAATTTATCGCTAGAATTTAACGCCGTTTTTTCTATTTCCATTTTATCGAAGTCGGCGCAATATTTGATATATCCAATGTCAGTTTTAATAATTCACAATAAACCTTAGAGATACAGTTTTGTCACCCAAAAAACGTAGATTCCGCGTCCTTTGCGAAAAAAAAGTCGTCGGTAATCACAGCCCGAGAGGAGCTCGCATATAATACATTCGCGCACTTTCTCGAGTAAATTAGGGGTGACACTTATGGTTTCGTCGACCAGCGCAAACATCGCTCGGGCAGACTCACCGCGAGAAAGAAGACGACTCGAGATTCACAAGGAAAAAGGCGAGACGAGGATAGAGATAGAAGCTTCGGAGGAGAGAGAGAGAGAGATCTTCGACCCCCGTGACGGAGCGACACTTCAGGATCCGCCACACACACAGACGCGGTCGCCGCGTATTATACGCACGTTTTATATATGCATTCACGAGCGTCTGGGAGACAGGACAACGACTGTCGTCGACGCGAGTCGTCATCGCCGATGAGTCAAGATCTCTCTCTCTCTTTCTCTCTCTCTTTCTCTAGAGACGCTTGAGAAAGGTCGAGTCTGCTTTGGATTTATTCGGCCCGCGTGCGTCGCGCTGGAATGCGTTTCAAGGCCTTCGACGACGCGCGGCCACGCCGAGGTTTTTGTCTAAAATTATGAAAATTACTTTGTCTAGCCACGGAGGGGACTTTTAACGTACGTGTTCGAGTGCGTGTGTACGATTTTCAGAGATTTTTTTTTCTCTCTTTTTCTTTCAGCGCCGCTGGGAGGGATAGACGTGAATTTTTTTATCGACGGAGAGTGGTTTTTAAACTTTTGTGGCGCGCGAGATGTTGAATAAAGTCGTAACGTTCGGTTTCAATATTTACGGGTGAATGTTTGATATGCAAATGATGTTTTAGCTTGTTGTCGCAGTTTTATTAAGATTGCCGATCGTTTGAACTAAAAAAACGCATTGGTCACCGCAGTAAGAGTTATTAATTTTCCACGAAGATGAAAATAAATTTCTAAACACAAACACGCGGTATTCGATAAGTGTGTATTTATTTAGATAATAAATGAGAATATTCATCGTAAATAAATGTAGATTAGCATCGACGCACTTAATTAGCATATTCGATAATCGAGATATGTAAAATTATCAACTTCGTTTTTCCCACAACTTATTCGATTGCACAGTAACGCAGAAATGTCAATTGACTCGGCCTTTTTCATTTGTTCGATTCAAAAATTATCCTATACAGCCTATTTCCCCACCTCCCTTTTTTTTCGCGAAACGCAAGTTTTTTTTCCCCCTGGAAAAAGCCGCGTAATGAAGCCGTCATCTTCGCGCTCGCTAGAAAAAAAAAACTACGCCTGAAATACGTGTCAAGAGCCCCGCGCCGAGTGATACAATCGACAGAAATAGAAATCGCGCGCGATGCAGATGCCTCGCTCTAGGAGCCGCGAAAATAATCGCCCCAAGAAAGCGAGACGCTTTCCAGACATCGGTGTTGCATCGCGCGCGTTTATTGCCTCAACAATAATTGCGACAGGCGGTTTCGATTTAATAGATGCAACGAGCGAAGAAAGCTGGCCCCTCGGAACACACACACACACACGCATGGGAACGTTCGCGGTTTCGAGAGAATGAAACTGTTCCGAGGAGGAATTTTTATGGCGGGGATAAATGTTGATGTTTACGGAGAACACGCGACGATGTCAATTCTGAGGCTGCTTCGACGCTTCCCTTATTTATTCCCTGGTGCTTATGGGCCGATAACGGAGGGATTCTAATTTTAGTTTATTCGCGCGATCAAGCAAATCCGCGGATTTTCGCGAGTTTTACAATGGAATGTTCTCAGCGGAGTATTAACTAGGTGGTATTTTTAATATTCTTTCAATAACAGACACCTCATTATAATATTATCGCTCCATTAATTAATGTGCTTTTCTCAGTGATTTATTGTGTGTTTGCTTGTAAAAAAATTCTTTTCAGCTACATCTCGAGGAATTTATAAATAATTATACAAACTTTCCACCTCGTTAAGATTTATGCTTTTATCCGATAAAAACTATATTTTACGATTAAATTTCACGAGAAATACAACCATTTATCAAAGCTATATAATTTGTCAGTTTTTTTTTATCGTCGTCGCCAAAGATTACAGTGTACTTATTAAAAAAAATTATTTTCTAAATTTGCAGCGCCCTGTTATACATATCAAAGTCGACTAAAAAAAAAACATTACAGCGCAAATCATTACAAGCATTCCGCTCCTATTTATCCCCGTCAAAAGTAAGCAGAACAAAACGAACACGTCTCATTGACTACTGGCGCTGGCAGGCAACTTTCCTCCTCGAATTTTTACATTCGCAATCCGTATACTCGATATTAATGAAGTAATGCGCTTATCAAATAAATTGTCCCACACCGTTCCCTCGTCGCCGCGTATCTCCTTAATCTTAAGGATGACAAATCTAAAGATAGGATACGTCGTTACTATTTATTACGATTGAAAGAAAAGGACACTCGAGCGGTAGAGAGAGAGAGAGAGAGAGGCGCATTTACATTTTACGTATATTTCGATAAATTACAACGTAACGTTTCCAAGGGCCCCGCAACCTGTTCTAATGTACCACCTACGGACTCGCCTAGCGCCAGGAGAGATTATCGCGGGAGGAGACGCGAAGGCGTTGAACGACTTTCGTGACTCGGCGGAAAAGGGGGATGCGCGGCTTATCGAAAAAGTCTAATTTATGCCTCTTCGAGGGACGTCGCTAATTAATTTGTGCTCTCGGGGAATAATTAAATTGTTCCCGGGGCCGATGCCTGATTAACACGTCTCGTTTGTTGAACGTCGAAAAACGCCGATTGAAATAAGGAACTTTGGCGCTCGAGTGTTTTTTTTTATTCTTGGTCGTCGATATACTCGTCCGCGTCGACGAGGAAAGGAACAAGCTCCGAATTTATAATTCTCACGCGCGAATAAATTATTCATTCGAAAGGATGGGTTCGGCAAAGAATTTTGGAGATAATCCTCTGTCCTTTATAATCCTGCTTAATCCCCTTGATTAAAACGTGTTATTCCAAAGGCTAATTTTATAATCTGTTAATTCACGACAAGAGAATTCACTTCTTGAAAGTTCGAAGTTCCGAGTCATCTTCCCGAGTTCCATTCTGCTCCCTTACAAAATCCAAAATCTCCCGTCCGCTTCCCGCGCGATTTGCAATTTCCAGAAACTACAGTAGGCAATTTCTAAAAGGCGACTTTCACGCGATACCTTTTAGGGCGCCTCAGTCCGTGCCGAAACAACGCAACGGTAAAACGCCGCTTACACAAATAAGGCACGCTCGGTCAATTAAAATATACGCGGAAGCTAAAAGGCAAAGAGCCGTATACATACCGGCAAACAAAATCCTTAGGTTATATTTTTCTCGAGCAATGCGAAAAGCAAGCCGCCGCCGCCGCCGGCACGGATAATCCGAGAGAGCGTGCTTGACGTAATTTTTTGCCCCGCGGCCTATTTGCATAGCCAGTATGCGCGGAAGGGCGTGAGCTCGTTAGGCGCGATAAACCGGAGCGGGAAAAATCGTCGAATGTCCTGCCGATACGTTATAACGGACAAGTGCGCGAAAAGCCGCGCGCGGCTTTTCTGAGAAGTTAATTAAAAATAACCGGGTTTTAGAAATATTTAACTCTCGTAGCTTTTTGTGCACCGACGAAGTTAAGTGACTGGGGAATACGTTCAATTTGATGTATCGCCCGTTGGGCCGATGAAAAAAAAAAGTCCCGCTGAAATTATTGCCGTGTTTTCCGCTCTTTGTGTTCTAATCTCGCGCCGTTCAGTGAAAGCCACCGATACCGCGAGCCCAGCCGCTAAATGCATCCATTAATCAAGTCGCTTATCAAACGACTACATCCTCCTTCCATTGCGTATCGAGAAATAATAAGCGCTAATTGACCGGCCTATAAATACAAAGTAAAAACTCCTTCCGCCATTGTCAACCCGGCGAAACGAAGTTGGCCCAATATAAAAGCCCCGTAATAATTATCGAGAGAATCCGTGCCGGATCGCGAGGAACGCTCGTCTATTCCGAGCTTGGCGAGCGAATCGAAAGCAGGCTTCGACCTTTCCCGATGCATCGACGCGCGCGGCTCATCGGCCGTCCGCGCCATGTGAACATCGTCACTCTCTGTCCACTCTCTCCCTCCCCGGCCGTACATAAATGCAGCGACGTATATATATGTATATACGCCTATGTATCTCTCTCTCCGAGGAGAGTCTTCCTCTCGGCGCCGCTTTTTCTCGCGCCTTATCTCTTCTCCGAGCGGTGTGTGCCGTTATGCTCTGCCGGCGAAACCGTAAGTGTCCCCCCTAATTCGCTAGGAAGTGCGCCGAAATGAGCTGGATGAGCTCGTTAAATTGATTTAGCGGCGAATGATGACCGGCAATGGTGGTATTTTATGAGTGATGGTATTTTTTAATATCGAAAGATATATGTGATAATGTGGTTTTTGGTATTAGAGTTGTAAAGCGAAACTATAGCTTTTTATAAATATTTACAAATTCTTCTCAGTCTGCCAAAAAACATTCATGTTTTTCGCTTCTTTGGCTAATTAGCATACCCATTTTGGACGACGCTATGATAACCACCTCGTGAATTTTTGGTATTTATTGATGTTACGAGCTACGTAAAAGCAGAAAAAAAAATCCTCTCCTCTAATACCCTTAGAAACATGGTAATAACGCTCGAATGAAAAAGACACCAACGACGTGTGGGACAGCTTGAAACATTATTGCACGTTAAGATAAAAAATGCATTTGCATTATATACGCGACTTTTATTCCCGAAAAGGTTTATCCGCGCTTCTTTACGCGCCTAAGCAAGTGAAAGAAAGCGATCCGAAAGCAGCTGGACGGTCCTGCCTTCAGAATTCCGCCTTAATCGCCCGATTAGACGTTGGGCTTTAAGTGTTTTTCATAAAGCCGATTTTCGGCCGGTTTAATTTATGATATCCTTTGATGAAATACCTGTGCATGGAAGCCTTATACTCAAGACATTATAGTAAGTCGATACCCAGGCATGTTAACATACGAGCAGCTTATACGCTCGATGCAAAAATCTCTGCGCAATTTGAATAAAAAAGCTCTTCATCAAGCAGGATCTCCGAAACTATCGTTAAAATTGCCTTTATTTACGCAGTCTCCTCGCATTTTAAAATTCATAATAAAAAAACGTTAATAAATAGCTACGCACGTTTTTCAAAGCACCAAACGAATAGCCACTCGATCGCTACGATGTCAAAACATTTCTTTAAAAGCGCCGACCGCGAAAATCCCTGTATGCTAATTCCAGCTTTAAAGCGTAACTTCCTCGGTCTAAGCAAACACAGTCCCCGACATTCCTCGGTACGGAAGCAGAACAACCTCTCTCTCTGGCCGGGCGTCGATTTTTTTCCCTCTCGCCCGGTGAACAGATGCCATGATTCCGTATCCGCTGTCGTCGTGGCAGTAGCCGGGAGAGAGAGAGAGAGAGAGAGAGCGGCAGCGACAATCCGAGCGCGTGCTCGCCGTCATTTTTCTCCGCGCTTATTTGCATGCCTCGGCTCTCTTTCTTCTCCTCTCGTCCGCCGCCGCGCTTGTCCTTACGTATGCGTCGCCGTCGCTGTCGTCGTCGCGCCGTCCTCGTCGCCGGGGACAACCGCGCCGGCGCGACCGATCGGCGCGCGCGCGCGGCGCTGGCTCTCGGGGCTCGTTAAGGGGTCACAGCGCCGTGTGTGTCTTTGCAGGCGGGAAAAATTCGCGCCCGACTCTCGCGTTACGCAACCGGGGCCCGTTGGTGGTTTACTGGATCGATGGTAAAAATTTGATTCGTTCGAATTTTTTGGGGAGTCGAGGTATCGCCGGGGCGACTGTTGTTTTGTTTGATTTTAAGTTCGTGATTGTTTGGTCGTTAGATCGTTAAGGAGGATTAGGGTTTAAAAGAGTTCTTTGGACTGAGTGTGTGTTGGTGAGTGTTGTTCTAGATCTGCCTTAGAAGCTCTTAAAATACATTGACGCAACTATATACGAGTTGCTAATGTAAAAAACTTTTTGACACGTTTCGAGCCTTGTTATAAATCTTAAATGTATATATATAAAGAATCTTCAAAATACACGAGATAAAAATTCTAAAATTCATTCATCATAAGACCGAAAAATTTTAGGTCCAGCAAAATAGTAGGTAAAAAAAAAACGAGCACGAAGAAGAACGATACCCGTCTCGAAATGTCGCGCAAAAATGCTGACGTAACAAGAGGATGAATGGGTTGTCGGTCGTAAAAAGAGCCGAAAGATCGAAAGTGACAGCATTCTTTTGCTCGGCTTTTATTTCGGCTCTAAGTGAAGGATTTCACGGTCGGCAGCCGGCGGCGCGACTTTGTAATTTCGAGAATTCGAAGTACGAGGAGACTTCGCGGCGCCGCTCCGTCAAAGATATGCGGAAGCCAAGCGACTCTTTAATGCTTGCTTGGGTTAATACGCGCGAGTAAAATCTTTAAGACTATCGGTTAGGATTCGCGGCGTCGAACTTGAACTTTTGCAGGCATTTATCTCCTTCTTCAAGGGTCAAATCTTCAACTTCTGCCGCTTGAGCTTCATCTAAATTTTAAAACAGCCTTGCCGCTTTAAATTCCTGAAATGTCCGTAAGGATTCGTAGACGCGAGTACGAAAACGAGACGAAAAATGTCTGTCATTGGCCAGCTTTCCCCGGCGCTATATAATTGCCGGCGATCCGCAGGCTGCAGAAACGCCCCGAATACGCAGTTCCCACCGGAATTATCAGAGAAAGCTCCTATTCGCAGCGGGCATCTTAAATTCAGAGCTAACGGAAACTGTTTTTAAATCACACCTCGGCTCCGGCATTCTCACGGCCTCCGATTCGCGCGATCATCTCGCGATTTCCTCTCCAGAGGGCAACGAGGCGTCTCCTGCGCTGCGCGCGGTGTGCCCTGCGCGCGAGACGCCCCTCGCACGGATTATATATATACGAAAACGCGCGGCGCGGAGAGGCCTTACGTAAACGCGGCGCTCCGCAAGCGCGTTTTGCATTAGCATACTTCGAAAAGCTGCCCCCGGGGATCGAGCCGTGCCGCGCCGTTACGTTGCCCGATAATTCGCGCGATCGCGCAGGGAGGTGATTCACGGGTCTATTTTGCTTCTCGATTAATTAACGGCGGTTGGAGGAAGCGCGTATATAGATTTCAATGAGTTTTAGTGCTTTTGAATGAAGGCTTTATTTTGTAAATGGTAAAGTTAAATCAATGTAAATTATCGGCGCGTTTCATGTAACAAACGAAATACTTACTCGATAAAAGCGAGATTTCTATTAACGGATTGCTGCAAGTTGTATTTATAGATGCAGATAATATTATTAAAGAATTTATTAATGGAACAAGGTACTTCAGCAAATTGAAATATAAATGTTAAATTTTACTTTTCAGTCAAAAATATTTCGTTAAAGGCGAATTGCGCAGTAAAAATAACTGCAGCTACTTATAAAAATATACTTATAATTATAGTGAATTATTTATTATCTAAACTATTTACATACGAAAAGAACTTTAGCCTAACCGAAAAATTTGAATACGCGTTTTAAAAAATACCGATAACAAGACTTAACTTGACTATTTATAAATTAATTTCAGTACTTTCATTTGTTTAATTCTTATTATACATGTAACATTAACAAGGTGAATTTTAAAGTGATAAGGGATTCTAAATTTTTTTTACATGGTGCTTATATTGAAGAGATGAGCTTTGATGTGGTAAAGGAGAATATTAATTATATACTTGACTATTTATAAATTGATTTGAGTACTTTCGTTTGATTAATTCTTATTACTAAGGTTTTTTTTATTACTAAGGTGATTCAATTCTTTTTTATGTTTAATTTGTTAATGTACTAATTATATACTTGACTATTTATAAATTGATTTCAATACTTTCGTTTGTTTAATTTTTATTATAACGCATTTAACATGGACAAGGTGAGTTTTGAAGCAATAATTTTTATTATTAAGATTTCAATTCTTTTTTATGTTTAATTTGTTACTATTTATATACTTGAATATTTATAAATGGATAATTAACACCCGGAGGAATTCGCCGACAAACCTCCAGATCCGACCAACTACAATGAAGACCTCGACCGCACCCGAGCACTCGAGGAACTCGAAGAAGCAATCCTCCAAATGCAGGGCCAAGCAAACCCGCCACATTATGAACCATCTCCATCCGCTACAGTATTAAACATCATGCGAAAGTGGAACTGCCATTTCGATGGACGCATTATATATGCATTCTGGTAAAGGCTAGAAGAATTGCACTCGGCCTACGAATTAACTGACCAACAAGTGTTGCGAGGCTTCCCCGAATTGCTACGAGATAACGCACAGCTCTGGTATCGAAATCAGGAATCCGAAATTCGTTCCTGAAAGAGCATCTGAAATCGCGAGAAACGCCGTCGTGAATTTCCGCAACACTTACTGGCTGGGATTGTTACGAACAGCATCACAGTATTTGGAGGGACTGTGCAAAGGAACCATTTTATCCATTGTAAACTATAAATTACGCGATTAATTGTTTTAAAAAGTATAAACTTCTGCTTTTATGCTTTATGAAGTATAATTCATGCGTTTTACACTTTTGGAAAAGAATAAAAAGTGCGAATAATACTTTAGAAAAGAATACATTTGTTTTCGTAAATCAAAAAGTACAATTCACGCGTTTTCTACTTTTAGAAAAGTATAAAATGCGCAAATTATACTTTAGGAAAGTATAAATATTATTTATAAATCGAAAAGTATAATTCACGCGTTTTTCACTTTACGAAAAGTATAAAACACGGAAATTATAGTTTAGAAAAGTATAAAATTTGAGCTCGTATTATAAATAATTCTCTAAACAATAAAACGTTCGCCCACATGACTCGGGGAAGTATTTAATGTTTATAAAGAATTCTTTAAAAAATTAACACACACCCGACCATCACATAGCCCGGGGGACTATTTAATGATTATAAATTATTATTTAAGCAATAAATATAAGTAACCCCAACAACTACGTAGCCCAGGGAAATGTTTATTAATATATCCGAGATATCTTTATTTATTCAAGCAAAAAAACTATTCACAACAGACTGCATAAAAATATCTCAGTCGACGTAATAGTATGGCTCGAGTATTTGTATACAAGCTGAGATCGTTAAGCAAATGCAATTTGATGCGGAGTAGTAGTTTGCAAGGGAAAAAAGAAACTCGTATTATCGCGATAACAGTTGTTTGTAAAAGGGTTGAAACACCCAGTATTATTAACATGTAAGTAACAGAAGTCTCTTGCATATAAGACATTTACATTATGAGCGATTTTTAAAGCGAAAATTTATGTAGTCCAACGGCTAAAACAAGACGACTGATAAAGTAAATACGACATGAAAGTGCTGCATTATGTATTTCGTGATGAATGTAAACTGGTACCACAAGAATCTGACATTCGATATCGCACAAAAACACTTTCATTTACGTCTGATGCATGAAATACGCACGCGCAAGCAATTGAAAATTTCGCTACATTTTATCAGCATAATTGAATTCAATTAACACGTATAACCGGGGCCTGCATGAATAAAGCATTTTAGAACGAAAATCAACTTCTTCCGCGCTGAAAAAAAAACGCATATAAGTAACCAATCACACATCAGCATCGTGATTACCGAGTTCGTTGAGCTATAATCCACGTGGAAATGCTTATACAATTAATAAAAATAAGCATTAAACGCGCGGCTTTGCTTATTTTTCAGATGCAGCGGCGCGCAAAGTCCTCTTAACCCGCGGCCGAAGCTCGCCTGACCATTTGCACGTTCGCCTCGCGCGCGAAACCCGGCATTTGTGCAAGTGGGCAAAACAGCTGGGAGAGAGAAAGAAAGAGAGAGAGAGAGAGAGGGAGAGAGAAAGAGAGGACAAGTAGGTGGGGAAGTGGCGCGGATATGGAGATGAAGGCAGAGAGGAGCCGAGATGCGCGAAAGGATATAAAAAGAGGAGATATTTACAGATATTTAGAGGGAAGGAGAGATGCATTTAGATAGGCGAAGCCAGAGATGCAAAGCAGTAAACATTGTGGCAAAAAAATACGAAATGAGACGTATAAAAAAGGCTGCTCCTTTTGCTCTCACGCGCAAAATTAAGACGGCGAGGTTTTTCGTTTGCGTATGCGACATGCGTATAAGAATATAAAAATGTACTGTTACAAAAATGTATTGCGGTTTCTGAAAATTTAATGCTTTCGTATATTTATATTTTTCGCATTTTTCCTTAATTCTTTTTGAAAATAAATTAAGTATTCACATTTTTTTGCAAATTTATCGTTACCTTCAAACACTGCTTAATAGAGTTTTTTCTTGTCGTAAATGTAATTGAGTTGTCGACTGGGATAAATACAATATTTATGTGGATTCACCTGTGATTTACAAAGATTAATAAATTGAACATCTCGATTTTATTCTGCTACTGTAATTTACGATAATTAAATAATACTAAAAAAATATTGTGGTAGATTAAGAAAGTTAAGCACGCTCTTAATGAGATAAGTAAATACAAGAAGGATAAGATATAAAAAAAAAGAACTTTTTAACTCGGTTGTTCATTAACAGTGACGCAAGATGAGAAATAAGGTCTTGAAAAAAATGTTTTCATGCTACTTGAAGCTCTTGAAACGTCAAGCATTTTCGAATCATAAAGGAATCAGAAAATAATGAAGACCATTCGTGCGGAATGAGAATACATCGCTTTCAATTCATTATTTTCTATTTTTTAGCTTATAAATAATCGAAAGCTTTGATGTAACGAAGCTCGAGTATAGTTTAAACCGAGAAACTTCAGAAATAAAATTATCTAAAAAAACTTACGCAATATTATAAAAAAAAAAAATTACAGCGATTTTAGCTTATTATCGCTAGCTGACTGACTTTTACGAGCATTTAACAACGTACATTACGCAACGTTACTGCACATGTTTTTAAAATAAAAAAAAAAAAAAGAAACTTTAGAAACTCAGAATATAGTCTTAGTTCCTACAAACCAGCGAAGGCAATCAGATTTTATCATCTAGCATCGTTTGCCTCTCCTATCTCTCTTATGAATGAATCGACTGTTTCATTGACTCCCCGGCAGTCTCACGGCGTCTTCCCTCTGTTTTCCTGCCAAACGCCGCGATAAAGCACGGAAACAGAAAAACCCGCGCACAATCACAAGGAATATCCCATCATCCAGCCCGTTAACACGCGGCAGTCTCGAGGTGCTGTGCGCGTCGTGCAGCTGCAGCAGCAGCAGCAGCAGCGTGCAGTGCAGCAGGCAGCAGCAGCAGCAGTCAGTGGGTATACACCGTGGCGGCGGCGCTCGCCGCCTCTCCGCGAGAGCCGACGTATACACACGGAGAGCCGCGCGCGGAGCGGAGAGCTCGTTTTCAGTCAGTATCGCCTCGGCCGTCGAGCGAATCGCACCTCCGCCTACCGGCCGCTCGCCGCTTCCCTTCCGAGCTCCGCGTGCGCGCGCGCCTATTTCTGTTTTTTTTCTTTTTTCTCTCTAAACTCGCGCGTACACAGTGGCCGAGTAAACACAACGAGCGAGTCCGGGCCCGACGCGAGATAAGGCGCCCCCAGGCCACAGGCAGGAGGAAGGAGCATGCTTTATCGCGAGGGTTGGAAGCTCGAGCGCCGAGCGCGTCAGATTTATCAGCTGATGCGAGTGCAGTCGCGAGAGATGACGGCCAAGTGCCGGCGTGGTGCTGCAGCTTTTCGCGGAGCGCGCCGCCGATACAACGAGTGTTTTATAAGTGCCGCACTTATGTAACTCCAGACGAGTTTCGGGTGAAATCTCTTTCTCGGCCGAGTGAAGCAAGGAGAGAGAGAGAGAGAGAAAAAAAAAGGAAAGGAGCTGCTGACTCGGCTTAGATTTTTATCTCCCCGGCTAGCTCCGAGAGAGAGAGATCGATAACGAGAGAGAGAGGAGTTGTGCGTGAAAAATTTCGAGTGTGCAAATTTCGGTGTCGGCGCGGAGCCGACCGCTTGACGTGTCAGTTTGTGTGTATATCTGTGGGTGATAATAATTTGCGAGTCGCCGCTCTCGCGGTGCAGCTGCAGCCGAGAGAGAGAGAGAGCGGAGCACGTGGATATACAGCACAATAACGCGCACTCTCCCACCGGCGGCAGAGCGCCATTGACGAAACTCCGACGACGACGACGACGACGACGACTCGAGCGTCGAGAGCGGAATCTTATCTCCGGCGCGTTTCGAGGTAAGATTAATCTGATTATTTCATTCTTGCCGAGAGCCGCACGTAACGCGCGCGCGCGCGCATGCGCCTCCTTACGTAATTTATTTATACTTTGAGAGAGGGAGAGAGAGAGGCTGATTAGCGACTTTTCCTTTTTTCATTGTTTTTCGAGCGCGCCGCGGCTCGGAGGCCGATAATCGCGCGGCGCGGCTCTCCCGCCGCTTTTTTTTTTATTTCGCCGCGCGACGATGCGGCAGTGGCCGGGTATAGCGATTTAGAAACTCGTTGCTTTGGCGAAAAAACTGGATTTTACGAGGCGTACGTGTGGGCTTGTTGATATCGTTTTTGTCGGCGGTAATTCGATTTTTCGCTTGTTTCTGGAAAATTTTAATGCCTGTCGGGTGTGGGATATTTTTAGTTTTGCTAATTATTCGGTACGCCGTCCGCGATGGAATTGGCGGATTCGAAATAAATTGTGTAACGCGAATATAGAGAATCCAGAATGAAGTTAAACTGTCGCGTCGGCAGAAACAGATTTCGTTACGATACAGAAATTTGAAGGAAACGTGATTCAAGGCATTTTTACGAAGAAAAACATTAGTTATGTCGCGAGTACAATTGTGATTAATGAATCATAGATAATTTATTGTGACTCGCGAGCAAAAATCGGATTAAAAAATAAAAATAAATTACTCGTTGACCTAATTAAAGATGAACATGCAGATATTGTGATCGCTGGAAGACAAAGTAACGCAAACCAATTCATTAAATCCTTATCGGTATTAATGCATTGATCTTCGGAATGAAAAATGAACGGTTGGGGTACTTATTTACAAGTTCGTTGACTCGCTCTCCGTAACGTTACATTTGCGTTGTTTACGGTCTTACATCTATGAGTCACTTACGCACAATGGAATTTGTGACTAGGAAAAAAATCAGCGATAATGATTATCGATAAAAAAATTCGTACTAGCCGAGATAAAAATCATCTGACAGGTAATATTTGCTTTAAATGAGAGCGCAGAACATTTGAGAGATAACATCAGCAGCGAAACTGGTCAATCAAAGCTTAAGCGCCGACTTCTGCTAATTACATTCTCAAATATTGTGGCTAAATTACTTCTATTCATGGGGCTTAATTGATATTGCTAATTAAGAAATATTTTAGAGCGATTTATTGCTGTCGATCTACTTTAAGTTCTTTACGCTTTATATCTTGGTAATTTTGTATTTTTCGTATTTCGTCCGAGTACTGTTGTTTATAATTTTGAACTGAAGATTTATCTTTGCGGAAAACGTCGGCCATTCATTCAAAGAACATTTTGCAATTTAGCACTACTATCTTATCAAAATTTTTTTCAGCAGAGTATGATAATAAAATTTACACTCAAACTAACCGTGCTAAAAATAACTTAAACGATACTAACATAATATAAGCTTTGCAACATCAAAAAAATGTTGTAGTAACATTCGGTAATTCTTTAAATTGAAGGAATACTTAAAACTCCGAGATATTCGAGCTTTGATTTTATATGTTTTAAATATTATTAGTATTGACAACCGAAAAAAATTTTCTTACAACCTTTCTCTAGGAATCAATCATTTATTTTTGGCAATACTCAAAGTCGCGACGTTTATTAATAAAACAGACGTAAATCAGCACTCAGTTTTCTTATCAGCCTACTCCCATTCGGTTACAAAGTCGTCTATCTTTCAGCAGCCTAGCAGCAGAGAGAGCAGAGAGCAGCGCGCCGCGCCGATAGGGAAATAAAATTCCGATTCCTCCGCGCCGCAGCAGCTCTCGTCCCCGGCGCAGGGGAAAATGACGTCATAACCGTCGGTCATCGCGGAATTTCCCAGTTGATTTATGCACATCTTATTCGCGCGCGAATGGTCAACGAAATTCTTCGCGTCTACTTTTATTACGATATTAATCGCAACTTGTCGCGACAGCAGCCAACAAAAGCCCGGGGAGTGTGCACGTCGGGTTTTCCGTTTTTTTTTTTTTTGTTCTGCGAGCTCATACGATTCTCACGTTCCCCGGTGGAGATTTACGCCCTCGCTAAATCTTTTTAGCTCTCCGTATTTTTTGCCTGCCGCGAGATTTGGCTTTCGATCTGTTTACGCGCGACGCGGACGTTTGTTATTTCAAATGTGTACGGAGCCTGTCGAGGCTTTTCGAGCGACGACTGAATATGTACGGCGTTGTATTCTGCGTCGACGGGCCTTAGACGATATGGTATATACTGCAGTTGAATAAATATACTTGTTTCGTTTTTTACAATATAAATAGTCGGAATTATGATTAATCGTTCGATGACTAATTTAGGTAGAAATTTTGATTCATTCAAATCTGACAATTATTAAGTACCTTGTTATGTAAAATTTTATTTATTTAAAAAAAAGATTTTTAGTTGAAGGAACAAACCTATCTGAATAAAAATCAGAGTAACATTTTAGGATTGATGTTTTCTTTCATTTTAAATATTATAGCCCAAAGTAAGAGCAAAATTTGCATACAGTAAATTTCTATTTTTGATCCAAAATATAAATAATAATTCATTTCCAATCTGAATTCGGCAGTAAAAAAAAAAATAACTTGAGAGTTTTCTTTGACTCCTAAGCAAGTACTAGAGTGAACAACAAACAACAGCTAAATCTATTTTTGCGCTAAATCGCACGTGACGCGAATGACACGCGCAGACGCGGCCTGAATGTAATTAATTAGTGATTAATGGTAAAGCGTAGCGCACAAGTTCACGTTTATAAACCGCGAGGCGGAGTTTCTTCTCTCTCACTTTTTTTTTTTCTGTTGCACAAGCAGCGGGCATCGTGTTTCTGCTGCGCTTCGGAGCTCGGTTGCATTATTTTTCAAAACTATTATTTATTTGTCGTGCGCCGCGCGCAAAGTTCATACATGGAAACTCACTTTTGATTACCTATAAATGATTCTACGAATCGTTTCAGTTTTTATTGCAGTAATTTTCATTTGTCCGCTGGCATTTTCTGGCCTTTATTGCTTCTTTTACAGTGCAAGATTTATCTCCATCTTTAAAACGAGAATGCGATACTGAAATTTAAGTACTGAGTATATTTATATTCTATCGAGAAATTGCGTGGATATATTGTTGGACCTTTATTTCGAATATTTTTATTGATTCATTGTTTTGAAAAAGCTTTTTTATCGTCAGACGATTAAAAAAACGGGAAACGTTGAGTGTGATTAAAAGAGTTTTCATTTTAATTAGCGAGATGTGGCAAATAAATTAACACATGAAAATTAATGTTGAACAGATTTAGAATCATCAGATATCATAAAACAAATACGACTAATGTAGATATAACAAAGTTGAAGCTCAAGGACGTTTAAAAAACTTATCAATGAATTCCAGAACTTTTAAACTATTATATTAGTAAATAATTATCAAAGAAATGCATTAAATTAAATTCATTAAATAAATCGATAAACTTGCTCCAACAAACTCAATTTGAAAATCAATCGTTCCAAAAAAATTTAGAAACAACTTCATCGTTAAATGCAAATCCCCCCCCGAAGTCAATGAAGCCATCACCTAAGGTTCATAGAAACTTTTCAATAAAGAGAAATTGCCGAACGGTCCATTCGAACCACAAATCGAGGGACACGTTCGCAGTGGCGATCGACCGCGACGGGTTTGAAATATATCCCTGCTCATTATGATGTCACCGCTGGTGGTGACCGCCTAGCGAGACCCCGAGACCTTGAGTGAATACGGTGTAAAACTACACGAAACGCAATTCCAGGTGTGAATAGCAGGAAGATCTCTTTTCTGAATGGATGAAAAATTGCGTGACTCGACGTGTCCAGGTGTGTTGGATTTTTGATAAAAGCGGAGTTTACCCGAGGTGTATACCTGTAGATTTGGATAGTGTAATCAACAGGATCTTGCTATCTGCGTCCCACCGCTACGAGGTTACATTAATAAAGGCTGCTTTTATGGCTCTCTGTATTTTAGAACTTTCGACGGCGATAACAAAAATTCTCAAAAATAATTTTAGAAGCAAAAAATGCGTTCGAATTTCCGTCTTTCCAATCTGACGTTTCTTGGATCGTGATTCGTTTTCCTCCGTTGAACGGCTGCTTTTCCGTACGCGCACCAGCATTTTCGGAGGGGAACTGAACGTCGTCAATTGCTTCTGAGAACTCGAGAAGAGAGATAACGTCCGCCTCGACGGCTGGAGTTTGTTGTACGTCGAGGGAAAATCGACGGGCGAAACTTTCCTTCTGCGAGTCGAATGCATTCGAGGCTTTCATTTTCTCCGATGCACTCATTAAAAAACGATTGGTCGGCATTTTCTTTGACTCGCGACGTTTTTTGCGCGAACGTCTCTCGGGGAGTAATTTGTTTAAATGACTGCCAGGAAACTTGTCGATAAGCGCGTTAAATTGATGTCAATTATTATCGACTCTCTCCGACCTTCTCGTGTAGCCGCGCTCCATTGTAAAGCGGGCATTATAAATGCCTCATTAAAACTTTTCGCCACTAAATCTCGAGAAGCCATCCGAGACGTAAAAACTTGGAAAATTTATCGAAGAAATACGAAAGTCGGGAGCGCGAGAGAGAGTCCGCGTCTATCGGGGAGTCGACAAGTGCGTCGGCAGCATTTCGACGGGCGGTTTATCGAAAGGAGAGTGTATACCTTCGCATCTGCGTGGAAGGCCGTTAAAGCGCCGCCGCCAGATGAGAGGAAAGCAATCAGCCGCGCGCGGCAATTTTTCGACCGGTGTCGAAGGGAAAACCCTCCCCGATTCGCTTCGTCTGTATACCCGCGGCGCTCCTCGACGATCGCCACGTGACGCACATATGGCGGGCTCTCTCGTTCGAGCGCGGCAGAGGCGAGTTCTTTTTAAAAAAGATCGCGGCTCCTCGTCGTTTTTCGCGAATCGGGTAAAAATGGCAGGACGAATCCATTAATCACGCGGGGGGGAGAAGGCTTTGTTAACGTTGACACAGTTCGAGATTGACTCGCTCGTTATAACTTCGCCGCGGCGGAGAGCTCTTCTTTTTCCGTGGGCCCAGGTTCGGAAAATAAATCAGAGGCGTTATTACTGCCGCGGCACGGGCTTGCATTACTGTCGGCGGGGCTTTTATTATTTATAAACGATATTTCACGCTCCTTTTTGTAATTGAAAAACGGCTAATTTAAAACACTGCAGTTTAATTTCGTCTCTCGCCATTTTAATACGTTGTAAATAATCTTTATTGTTTGTCCTGAAAAATTTTACTGTCCGCATATATTTTCGCACACAATAACTTTTTATGGAAAGGGGTGTATAATAATGCGGAGGATGCCGCGAGCGCGGAGCGCGCCGCCGCGCGATTGCATTTACCCGCGCGGTAATGCTTATATCCAGATTCGAGTATAATATGTAATAAACCAAGTCTTAACGCGCCGCGGACGAGAGAGAGAGAGAGAGAGAGAGAGAGAGAGAGAGGATGGAAAAATCTGAATATTCATAGTTTCGTTGACTTTGCAATAAACACGAGGCGACGAGGAAAAAAAAACGTACGTTTCGAGATACCGAGAAGGGAACGCGTTAACAACTGTCCGAAGGCGATAAATGTACTTTTAAAGGTGGATATTCTTTTATTTTAATGTAATTAAATGGCTTGTAGCCGCGGAGTCGCCTTGTAAATAAAAATGTTTTACAGTTAAGACGCGGCAGAGCCTTTTAAAGTAATACAACGAGACAGGTAATTATTATAAACAAACGTAAACAAGAAAGTGGCTTGGTTAATTAAAGTCGATCGGAGGCGGCGGGACGTTCAATTCTCCTCGTAATTAACGCACAGCCGAGCGGATCCGTAAAGAGGAAACCATATTTTCATCTGCGCGCTGACCGAAGCGTCTCGGAACAATAGACGAAACTTACGACTCGCAGTCGATTCTCCTCTAAAATCCGACCCCTTTATCTTATTCAGGCACCACATAAAGTTAACTCAAAAATTTAGTACTTCCTCTGGCAGCGTCGTTTCGATTTTCTAATAAAGATGCCGACTAGATAACTTGAGTAATATTTGAAAGGGAAGGCGTAAGTTTCACTAACGTATAATGGAAAATTGAGATATTTTTTGTACTATTGTCACTTATTCCTGTTTTTTAATTTATATTGTTTAGAACTTTTTTCAAAAGATATAAATTAAAAATTTCAATAGTAAAATAAAGTAGTTAAGCGAAAATTGCACGCATGAACAAAGCAGGAAAATTCAGAAAATTGCTAGATTTTTGCATCATATTTAAATATTATAATCAATTAATAAATCACTGAATCCCCGCCTGATGCATAATTTTGTAAATGATGCTCTTGAACTTCCGTTTCTCACCAATGACTACGGTTTCGTTTGACTACAAGATGATTGTCAATGCATGCAAATAAAATTATTTTGAAGCACGCCGAATAGCCCGAGTTCGTGGAATAATATAAATAGTAATTACTTCCGATAAATATGCGCGGCTCATTATGCTGATTGGACACGTACGATACAGTAAAAACCAAGCTTTTATTTCGAAACAGCGTTTACTCCCGAGCGAAAATTAAATTTCGTTTTATAATACCCCATCAAAACAAAAGCTTCCCTTCAATAAGCCTCTAAGAACGAAAACTAGAAAGAAGATTTGCATGCGGAGATGAGACAGGAAGCATAAATCGCTCAAAAAGAAGCTGGAAATCCAGGCTTCGCCTCTCGCGAAAGCTTAGAATACCCGGTAATACCCATTGCTCTCCTCCCGGAGAGCTCCTCGACTTTTCCAGCGGCGGCGCAGCGACAAGTTCATTGCTCGCCGACAGCAGCCGGAAATTAACAGCCGAACGGATTCCTTACCATCGCGTCAATACCCTCTCTCTCTCCCCCGCGCGCAGCCGCCTCTCGCCGCGATCTCGCGGGGGCCTTTCTTCTAATTTTCTTCCGCACTTCCTCTCTCTCTCGGGGGACCGATGATTTACGCCTGGCGTTTATGACGCAACGTAAAATCATGCAAAACTCCCGCACGCGCGCGCTCGCGATATCCTAGGCGCGGTAGCCCTCCGAGGCATCCGTTCCCCGGCGGCGGCGGCGGCGATGTACAACCGCGCGCGCACATACATGAGCTCTTGTGCGTACATCGGCAAAGAGCGCGCGTATACGCATCGGCATCCCGCGCGCGTGCGCCGACTGCCGCCGCTGTTATAACGTCGGAAGGTGTGGAGAGAGCGACAGAGGGAGAGAGAGAGAGAGAGAGTCCGTTCATTGTACCGGAGTATATATACTCGCGCAATAAGGAAGGATGCGGATTTTGTTATTTAACAGTGTGCCGGGGATGGCTCGCGGAGCGTTGCCGTTGTAAACTCGGCGGACGCGATACTGTCTCTTGGGTTATATAGGAATTTAGCTGGAGGAACGGTGTGCCTAAGAACCTTTTCTTCGCGATTCGTTTGGTTGAGTCGATTGACAAGAGTTCGTATTAATAATTTTACGATGAAGGTAAATGTGTAAAATGTAAAAAAAAGGCGGAATTTTTTCTAGGAAACACACACGCGAACGTAATCCGCGAGTAATGCGACTCTTGGTCGCCAAGTTTTATCTCGCGCCTACATTTGAGGTGAAGGTTGCCTCGCGGTGAAATAGTTTTCTTTCTTCGCGGAGGTACTATTCTTTCAGAACTTTGTGTTATCGGGGCCTTGGTTATGGTTTCTCTCGGATATCGATACTTATAATTAGGTAACATAATGATTGAATTTATATATTCAGAACGAATATTGAATTTCGGTTTGTTATTATGATTATAAATTATAGATTCTACCTTATGTAATGTAAAAGCAAAAAAAAAAAGAAAAAAATTACGTTAAACAGATGCGTTCTTGCAAATGTTGTCGCAAGTTGTAGAGGCCATTTAGCGTTAACTCATTATTTGAGAGATACTTAAAGGCGAACAAAAATACTTTTTGTTCGGAACTTCATTAAAGCTAATTTATTAGTCAATGTGCATGCAAATTGCTAATTATCAACAGGCATCCGTATTGTGTAGACGTTAACGAAGGTTCACTCGCTTCCTTTAACTCCGCACAATCGCCCGAGGATATTTAGTTAAATCTCAAAATTTTCAATTTTGTAGTTCAACATGGCTTTAGCACTAAATAAATTCTATCGCATAACACAAACGCTTATTTTTCGATAATTCAAGAGCCCTTACAAGCGAGCAAACGCGTAATAGCTTCATCGAGACTCCCAAACGAAATGCCAGCCACTTCTGAAAGGAGCAACAATGAATATATACCTTACTCCACTTTAACGCCGCGCGCGAGCCGCCGTCACTTAAAATCTGAGCTGAGCGGGCCGCCGATAAAGACTTCTCTCTCTCGACGTGATGCAGCGAATCGATAGATCACGATTGTCGCCGTGCGTTCGCTCGTCTCTCTCGGGCCCCGAGGCGGGAGTTTGAAAAGGAACCCGTGTCTCTGCCTTGTCAATGAGAGGCAGAGTCGCGAGGACGCGTGTCCCGGTTCTATCCTCATTGTTCGGCGACTTGTAAATTCGCCGGGCGCTTTTTCGCCACCGCGCACACAAAGACGACGGCGCGGCGGGTGTCGAAATATCCCCTCGCGTATTACCTGCTTATTAGCTTTGTCTCCCGCCTCCCCGCGGCCGAGTGGGACGATTTCGCGTCGTCGCCCGATTGTCTGCGCGGTAGCTCTTTTCTGCGAACAATGCGGCGATGTTGTCACTCGCGGAAATGCGTAATCGCCGGGCAGAGAGCAGCTTCCATCCACAGCCAAGGTTTTCTCCGCTGTATTTTTTTATCACCGCCGCGCGGCTATTGAATCCCATGCAGTTTGCATAGGAACGAGGCGTTGGAGTTTGTCGCGGAGGATTGCGCAGCGAGGAATCGGTAATTAGGAGCGAGACCGACCGAGCTTTTCCCCGACGTTACGTCAAGTGTCATTAGGAAATAATTGCGAGGAATATTTTCATAAGTCGTAGAAACAATACTTTCGAGGCGCGAAGGAGGAAACTGGTATCGCCGCCTTGGGGAATTTTGCGTAATTATGCTTTTTCATATTCATGTCCTTTTAAGCGATTTTAAGTTACAAAAAAATTAGCAATATGCTGCGGTTTATTGAGCGGAAAGGCCAATAAGTGCGATTGGTTAAGTAGTCGCTAATTATAACTACTAAGAATGTGATTAATATTCTGGACTGTTCCCGCTGAATAGCCAAGAATATTAATATCGATGCAATTATTTTTTTTTTTTTACACAGCGCGAATCATAATGGCACAGTCACACGACAAAATTTTTATAACTTTTGAAAACTAAGGCAATGCAAATCGCTAAATTATCAAAGAAAAATTATTATTCACTTGAAGATAATTCATTCAAAAAACCGCAAAACGCTCGTCGAAAATATTAATGCAACCGTAAGACAGTAATGAAGACTAGTGGCGTGTTTGGCTTGTATCAGAACGGCATTTATCTTGGCGAGCGCGCGGCATCTCTCGCGACATTCTCTCCTCCAGCCTCCTCGGACTCGAGGAAGACGCATACGAATGAAGAGCAACGATAATAATTGCACTTTGCATTACAAATCGACGGAATTGTTTGCGCTGATCGCGAGAAGCGCGCGGCCGAATGGTTTTTGCTCTTACTTAAAGAGGAGAGGATCAGCCCCGCTGTTGACTCTGCCGCCGTGACTCATGGATTCGTGATTATCTGTATTGTTGTTCGCGGCGCTGAGAAGCTCCGACGGCTTCTTCGTTATTCTCTCTCTCTCTTGCGTTTGGCCTTTTGTAATGTACGCTTTTTATGTAATTTTAATTGGCTTTAATTTCTTTTCAATTTATATAAAGAATATAATCTTTTTCAATTTCGATATGTATTAGTGCCTTAATCGTTTTAATTACCCGCAAGGTTACGCGCGCAATTGCAGTAAAGTATATTGAAGAGTTTCTTTCTTGAATTCGACGTTTTTCGAAAATTCAAGCGATATTCTCGAATTGTAAATGATTTTGATTAAAAGTACATGCCCGTAGTATTCTACTTCCTTTCAGAAATCACTTAATTAGCCCAAAGATTGCAGAGGCGAAGGCATTAATTAATGTTCCATTAAGCGTAAAATATTGTAAGAGAACAGCTGCCGCGCTCGATAATAAAAAATTAAGAGAAAAGATATGTCTTTTGAGTCATACGCGTACGGAAAGTGCTGCTCTATCTAAATAACTGAACCGTTATAGCGATAAAAGTCTTGTTTTTGTTTTACGCGCAAGATTAACGTTTCAACTCGTTTACATTCTTGCCTTTGTAAATGCGCGCATTACCCAATGCTTTAGCAAAAATAATACAAATGAAAACCCATATACTATTTATCTACGTATTTAACTTATCAACAAAATCATTACCATTGTGCTTTTTTTTTTTCCTCTATGCTTTCTAAACTCATGCATATTTCAACAAAAATGATAAATAAATTAAGCCAGAAATCAAATGAATTCCAGCGGTTGCATATTCAAGGCTTCTATAAAATAATTACGGCATAGGCATTGCCTCATTACGCATTACCGCCGGGGAATGCAGGCGCAATCACAATATTTCGTTTCGCGCAGAAGCCAAGCGAAACCGCACCTAAACTCTCGCGCCTAATGTCCATTTAGCGTCGCTTTCGTTCCTACGTCTGCCCTCTTTTGTCCGAGCTTTTGACAATCGTCGACAACCGCGGTTTCGTCATCCTCGTACTTCTCGGGCCCTCATCTTCGCGCTTTTCATTCCCCACTTTATGAAGGCACCCATTTCAGCGCTCGCAGTGCAATAAGAAATTTGAGAATTGGGTTTACGAGCGACGATTAAAAGTCAGTGACATCCACTCCGTGAATCGGGCAGTTGCCCGAAGTACCGCCAATTCAGCGTATAATAGATCCATATAGACCGCATAGAAATTCGACTGGAACTTCGGCGTTCTTCGGCGTTCCAAAAACCACCTGCATCGCTATTCGCTCGAAGATCTTTATCGAAAAGACACACACCGGTCATCAGTATAAATTTACATCCATTCACATCCGCGCTCTTCTCTATCTCGTTAGCTAACGGAGATCGGCTCTTTGAGGAACCTCATTGTTCTCTCCCCTTTGAGAGGGCCGCTAAACATTTCCATTGAAAGCTACGAGCGCCAACCCCATCCGACTAAGCGCGCGGCGAAAAAAAAATGAGCGAAGCGCCGATGACACAGTCATTCGCGGATATTTCACCGTGTAAATTCAAGCGTCGTCCCTTTCAAGCCGCCCGAACGTTCTCTCCCCTTTGTCGTTCCTCCTCTAAGGTTTCCTCTCATTGTGCGAGTGGCGGTATATGGGTACGTATTCTACCCGCGTGACGAGTGTCTTGAACCCTCTTCTTCTCTCTCTCTCAAGAGGCTGGCTCGCAGCGTATCGTTACGTGCGGGCTTATCTGCGGTGGCTATACGCCGTGGGCAACGTCCTGTGACCCGAATTAACATACACACAACAAATGTTTGTTCCAAGGCGACGACCGAGAGAGGCAGGCGCCGCTTGTGCGCCCGGAAGTTGAATAAACGGCGCTTGTAATTTTCTTGATGCCCGCGTTGCTTTTTAATCAGGCGACTGAGTTCTGTTGCTCAATCCGAGTAGAATGAACTTTATAAAGCTACGTCGATGTTGAGTTCGGATCGCAGAAATTTTAGTTTTAAATTAAATTATAAAAAAAAAAACAAGTGAGAATGATTTATTTTATAGACTTCATTTTTATACTTATTCAACAAGTGCTCGCGAACGCATAAAATTAATTAAAAACAAAATAAAATAATTGAGCACTATAACCTTACTTAAAATTTACCTTTAAGCCCGTGGATTTAATTATTGACATTGAAACTTGAATTTACGACCGCTGCTTCTGGTCTTCTGGATTCACGACGTTATTCCGATCTTTTTTTTTCGAGGCGAGTCGTTTCGTAATGATTAACGTTCTGCTTCGTGACCTCTTCGGAGTTTTATAGGAGTTTTTAATATACGAATGACGCGAAACACTTGAATCATTTTTAAATCGTATAATGCTTCAAAGATGAGTATTAAACTTTAAGTGACGAAACTGGGAATTTTAAAAAAATACTACTCAAAATTTAACAGCTTCCTCAGATCCAACGCTGCATGTAGCCGCTTCTTCGTGTTTGCTCTACTTTCCGAATTACGCTGCGATCTCAATACCAACATATAATACAAACGTCAAACACCGTCTAAAATAAGCACCGCGCCACCCTCCCGTCCAATTATTAAAAATCAGTATCGCGCGATAATAAAAAAAAAACGCTAATATTTACATTCTCCCGCTGTCTGTTTACATTCCCATTACGAGCGGGCGTCCACGTAGACACCCACGCTCGACGCGAGAACCGAAAGCGAGGGAGGCACGTCGGGCGTATCACCGGGCGGCTCTCGCGATGAATCACGGCGACAATAACTCGCCGCGCGAGAGATTCTCCTCTCTCTCTCGCTTTCGGGGGATTTGTCGTCGTCGTCGCCCGACCTAGAACGAAAAATAGTGCGCGCCCTCACCCACACACCGTTTTTCCGACCCGCTTTTCGTCGTATTTCTGTTTCGCTTTGCGCGCAACGTTGCCCTGCCCCCCCTCGACTATAGTATTATAGTCGAGCTGCCGAGGATCTTTTTAACGCGACGACGATGCAACGTCGCTTCCGATTAGGCCGCGCGGCGGCGATATAACTCTTTCGCGAGTTTATCAATCGCCCGGGCGGCCTGGAACGGGCCGCCTGCCACGGCGACAATGGCACCGTGCCACGAGTGCAGGGATTGATAACTTTCCGCCGGGTTCGGGTTTTATTTTTGAAACGAGCGCTGATTGCTTTTATGGGGAGGACTGGGGATATGCTTCCGGCTGCTCGAGATGCTCTTAATTAAAAATACGCGGATTGATATTGCCGCGTTTCCTCGCGCAAATTAAGCGTTTTCTTGATTATTCTATATTTATGAGCTCGAATTCTATTTCACATTTCAAAAGCTATTTGTATACGTTTCGAGTAAAATGTCGAGCGAAACCTCGAAGGGGAACTGCGAACGTCGTGACCTGACCGAAGGTAGAATCGAACCCCGGAAATCAGTTAACCCTCCAAGCACCGCCGGAAAACCTCTATATCTGTTGAACAAACTCCCTGCCTCATTTCCAGAAACTCATACGAAAATAGACCCCCGCGATGCCCGATACTAGAAACAGGGACACGGACCAGTGCCAATTAGACAAAATCCACCCTGCCGTAGGGACAGCCGCTGCTCGCTCGATAACGATATATTCTCCCGCGGTGCGGCCGCCGCGTATCTCTGCACGGACGTCGCGTCGGAATATCGGCTGCGGCAGCGCGAAAACCTGTTTCGCGACTCGCGGAATTACGCTGCGAATAGAGCCGACGCGTAAGAGTCGCGCATACACACGATGATGCAAGCTAAGGCGAGGGGAATCTGTATCGGCGTAGAGGAGCTTACGAAAATTCAGCGTCGTTCGGCCTTGGACGGTCGAAAGGTTTTTTAAAGGGGTTCTATAAAAAGCGGCCCCGCTCGTCTTGCCCGACTCTCTCGATCTCGTTCTGGCTCCGATTTTTGTAGACGATTGCATTATCCGAGGCGTGTTCTGTTTGTTTTAAAATTGCTCTCGGCATTATTGAAAACGAGGCTCGAGATGCGTCCCGAGAGAGCTGAATTGCAAAAGATGAACTCTCCGCGCAGAAACTCTCGAGAGGGAGAAACGGTGCGTCATGCTTTATTGTAGCAGCTCGCCGGTAGTAAAAGTGTTCCAGTTATTCAGCTGCGCGTCGAAAATGATGAGGAGATTGTGCGTTACCCGCGACGGCCTTTATCAATGAAGTCCTTTTTTTTTGCGAACGAGATTGCAAGTGTTTTACGTGTTATTTTTTTCTTTTTTTTTGCGGAGGGGAAATACGAGGCTCTTTTCTCGCTGCTGATGAAATTACAATGTCGCTCATTTTTTGCTTGTCGGGATGAATTGATACGAAATTAGCGTGTTGAAAATTAGAACTTGGTGTTTAAAAGCGTGTCGGAAATGAGGGTATTAATTAAAGCAGAAGTCGCTTGTTACGTGACAATGGGACGCTGAATCGTCGTTTCTCTTTTAAATAATGAAAAAGAAGCACTCAAAGTTTTCTCGTATTCTTTTCAAAACAAGTCATAATTTTTTCAAATATTTAAACATCGATATTATTATATAACGAATTGAAATTGTAAAAATGTTTTTAAGTGTAATTTTTCGTTCGAAGTGCATTTTAAGTATACAATTTAAGTATATTTACATCATACAACTCACACGTTGATGGACGTACGAATTGAATTACATCAAACTAACGACTGCATTAGTTATTCAATACTTCGCGCAGCTTATTACAAACACGGCGATTCGCACTTAAATCTACTTACCGCTTCAACTTCGCAGAAAATAATCCTCATTTCATCGAACGCGCATAACCCGACGCGCAAACATTCGCTCGCAATCGTAACCCAAGAGGAGAAATGATTCATCGGAGACGTTGAAAAACTGCGTGCCGCAAAATTATATAACCTCGTCGCAACAAATCGGCAAACAATAAAACGCGCGTCCGAAGTTTATTTTTACGAAGGCATGCGCTTTCGCTCTCTCTCTCTCTCTCAATTTTTATAATCGAATTCTTCAATCTTGGCTCTCGCGCTCGATAAAGCGCCTCAATAAAGGAGCAGCAGCAGTCCTTCATTGAGCGAAAGCAGATTCGATTGCCGCCGTCCGAGGAACGAAGGCGATTGCCCTAATTGAAGTCGATTGCCGCGTCGACGGAAACGGGGATCGCGCCGAAGACCGTCGTCGCGGGAGGAAAAAGGAGCCGCGTAAATTATGCAACGAGTTATTACAGAGAGATCGCGCGAGATGTTCCGTCGCCTCCGAAGTGTATTACATTTCGCGCCTGCCGTAATCGATATATCATTGCAAGGACGCGCGGCTCTCGGTCTCTTTCGCCACGTGGCTCTTTTGCGAGCGGATATATATATATATATATATATATATCGGTTTTTCCGCGCTCCTCCGCCGCTGTGCAGTTCCGCGGGGATAGATAGAGCGAGCAGATAAGGGGCAGAAGGCGAGGGAATCGCGTTTCTGCAGTTCCGCTGGTGAATGATGGCGATGGTAACGGATATGGGGATACGGTATTAAGAGAAATATTGCGCCGTTTACCTCTCCGCGAAACGTTAAATTACAACTATTTACGTGTTTCGAATTTCCGAAACCTCGTTGAAGACTATAATTTTTCAGTCCCTTTAATTTAGTCCGGCGCGAGTTTTCGTCAAATTCAAACCGCCCGAAATTCCTCGGACGGAAATCCCGCGGAAAAAGTCACTTAATCCTCGAGAGCCGAAACGTTCATTCATTACACGCGCTTAACTCGCCTCTTATCTCCGCTCTCCCACTCGATCGGGGAAACTCGGCGAGATAGCCGTGTTGTGCGCGCGCGTCCTCCTCTTCCCACAGCGAGGCCCGCAGCCCCCATTGATCGGCATCGAAGGAAGCTCGAAGCTATCTAAGCCTCGACTCTGCAGCGGGGCAACCTTGCAAGGCCTTTTCTCTCTCTCGCCTCTTTCTCCTTCTCTCTCTCTTTCTCTCTCCGGTCGCACACACACACACACGCGGACACGCACAAAAGGCGGGAATGCCGCGTGCGCGCCTCCACTGAAAGAGAGAAAGAGGCCGGCCTTTCGGATGCCTGCGGTGTTTAGCGGGTGTTAAACGGCTCTAAACGGCCGAGACGCCGAGAACGCCGAGAGAGAGAGAAAGAGAGAGAACCCGAGACTCTCGCGCTGTCATTTTTTCGGGATCTTCCCCCTTTCGATCGGAATCCGAGGTTCCTGGAATCTTCTGCCGGGGGAAAGCTTACGGGCCGCCTTTTTTTAGATTGGGACACGATCTCATTGGGATATCGGGTGAAATATTGGGTTAATTACAGGAGCGAGACGATTTTGACTAATGAAATTCGATTTCGAAATTGGGATCGCCGGCTATTTACGAGGTCTAATACGGGCGTTATTCAACGACGCCGGGAATGTTGACCTCGTAAAATCTGCGCCGCGCAAAATTGTGATATATTATTAGCCGCGGATAGGCGATTCGTAAACATGAATATTCCATTATGTAATGCAGGTTATTACACGTAGCTGCTGCATTTTTTCACAATACAGTTATGAGAGTCTATCGGATAATTTTAATGATGTGAATTATGTAAGAAGCGTTTAATCGAATATCAGACGTACTTACAATAATCTTGCGGTATTATAATGTGCAACAGTTTATGCAAATTCCGTGAAATTCAGTGAAAATAACTCGTATAGGAAAGCGAACAAAATAATGTTCAACAGTTCTAATATTGTTGGTACTAAATTCTTCAGGACTCAATCGTAAATTTCTCTGCGTTAATTAAACTATCAAAAAAATCTCAAATTGGATATATCAAAATCTATCAGTCCCCGAGCAGAAGCAAACTTCAATTTATCGTCAGAAAATCAAAATAAATTCTACAATCAAAGCCAATGGCTCGGATAAAAATTTCCTTTCAAAATTTCCTATACCCGTTCCCATCGGCGACCGTTACACTCCGTTGCTCTTTTCTCAAAACACAACCGCCGGATAAAAAAGCTCTCCCGGCAAAAGGTGCTCCGAGCTACAGAAGCAATAACCAACTCGCCTATCTCCTTTTTGTGCGCCTCCTCCCATTCCCATCTCGCGTTTCCTCGCGCTTATTTACATACCCTAAGAGCTGCCTCCGCTCACAAAGGTGCCCTCTCTTTCTCTCTCTCTCTCTCTCAATTTTCCTCGCTTTCTTCGCGAAAACAAGGAGAGAGAGAGAGAGGCGCGCGGGCATCGGCGTTAATTGGCTCTCGCGGTGTGCGTATAGCTTTTCGCGTCTCTCGCTTTCATTATATTGCTACCCGGCTTGACGCGATGATTACAGGGGCGCCCGCCGACGGCCAGGAAGTAAATCGCGTCCCGAACGCAGACGGACGGTTTAAATGCCCTCGACGAGGAGATTCCGCCGGCCGTTTAGCTCTCCCCCGGCGACCTGTTTTGTCTTCTTTCTCCGCTGGCTGTCCCTCTCTCTCTCTCTCTCTGGTTAATTACGCCGAGAGAGCGGAGTATGATGAAAACGCGCTCGACAAAAATGCCATTACGCAGGTTTAACGTCCTCGACTGGTATTTTAAACGGGGGAATATTCTTGGGAATGAATGAAGCACTTCATTAAGGCGGCTGCTGTGCGTTATATTATCTGCCGGTCGCTGCGGTTTATTGGGGAGAGACGCGCCGGGAGGGATCGGCCGGTGGGAAGGTTCACATGGAAAATACTTTATTTTAGTGGACCTCTTCCCTCGTCGACTGTAAAACTAGTTTCTGCGTATAATGTTTACAAGTATAGCTTTAATGAAATGTAGGTCATCCGCCGCAATAATGTACGCGCGTGAGAAGTAATGCACTTCCTGCATTGTTGTTAAGTAACTTTGCAGAAGTCAGCCGACATAACCGTATATATACCCTTTGAAAATCTTATCAAGGAAAAACTCCGGCTCCGCTTCGATTCCAGAAGCGCAATTCGCAGATAATGAGAATTCGCAGCTGAAATCGAGCCTCGTAAAAGTGGAGTTGGGCAGCTGGCGCACGTGGCGCCTTTGCCATGAAAGTGGACGTACCGTGTAGGTCTAATTACCGCGGGGCTATCGCGGCATTTGTCATTCACCTGGCCGGGCAAAAGTGCCTGCATTTAATTCCAATTAGCCCGGCGTATCTCTCCGCGCGAGGGACTCTCTCTCTCTCTCTCTCGCGGGGTGGTGGTACACGTCTCACGGTAGAAACCTGTTTTCCAAACCGCGAGGAGAGTTTTATTGAAAATCGTTGTCGCTCGCGCGGCTCTCTTATCTTCGGCCCTTTTCCTCTCTCTCTCTCTCTCTCCTCGTTCCGCTTTTACTTTCGTTCTTCCTCTCCTTTTTTCCCGCGGGAGGCGAGCGCTCGAATTATATTCGCCGCTCGATCGGAGAGCCGCCGGAGCTTTTCTTTATTTTCGCTCGTTATCCGGTCCTGTCGTTATTTATCTCCCTATCGAATTTTTCGGACTTTATCGATGTGTGTTCCTTGTCTTTGCTTTATCTCCTCTCGCGCGGAGAGAGTCCCGCCGGCCTGCTCTCTTTTTCCGTTTGATCGCCGGCCTGGCTATCGATGCCCCGGCTCTTCTTTTTAAGTGGACGAGGCTCGATTTACTTTGCGGCCTATTAGCCTGTGCTTCGGTAATCATTTTCGCATGTTTTCACCGAGGTGAATCGGCCTTTTTGCGATAAATTAATATCGCGATGAATTTACTTAACATCATTATCCGTGTTTTTCACTTCAGATGAGTTTATTCGCATTTTATGACTTCAAATGTTTATAAGGGTAATAGAGACGAGTACTTCCATAAAAATTTGAATTGCAAATGACACTGAATGCAGTTAGTACAGAGATTACTATGTAAAAAAAAAAAATACTACGAGCGAGAATTTCGAAAAAGAGCTTATTTTCGTCAATTTTGGCGAGGTTCCATTTATTTATTTATTCATCGAACAACGCAGAACTCGTTGGGGATTATAAATATACCACCAACGAAGAATACCTTTTTCATTGGCCTCGCAACCACACACCATCAACTGCATATCTACCCGACATTATCCAACATTTCGTAATTAAAATAATTTATACCGTCGATAACTATATAAGTAGACGATAAAGCAAAAGCGGCCCGCGCGCAAGATACTAATTACAATAACAAGAGGGGAAGCCTTTTTTTCTCGAGGGCGAAGGATTTTATCGGGCGAACGAATAAACGGCCGCTGCCCATTTTTGCTCTCCAGTTTTATCTCTCTTTCCAGAAAGCTCGGCTCGTCGCCGCTTAAAAATCACTCTATTTACTCTCCGCTGGTGCAGCCCAGCTGCCTCTTTCGCAAAACGCGCCGTTTTAAAATTCAAATAATCCCGATGGCCCGATCCGATAATTGTACATTGTAATTGAGCTCCACTTGCTCGCCGCGCGCGCTCGCGGGGAAAAACAATGAACTCGTTATTATCCGCGAGCTAACGGTCGCGAAGGAAATGATATACCGCATCGATGACGAAAAACTCGCCAGGTATGCAGATATACGCGCTGATTTGCCAAGGCGGCGAATTTCTTTTTTTTTTCTCTGCTCAAGCTAGTTTCCCGTCACCGCTAATCAGCTGGGCAAAATCGTCGACTGCACAATTTTTATCGCCGGTGTTTAGATTAAATAAAGTGGTCTCGGACAATTTTTCGATGTTTTTATCGCGGGAATATTTTGGTTTTTCTTTTGAGGCACTTAAAAGATATATAACCATTCGGCTTAGATTTTCGTGCGAGGCAATTAAGCGTTAGAAATCCCGCCTCTTTTAACGTCGGCGCAAACCGAGATAATACGAACCACCGAGTCCGTATATAACAGTTTTACGCTCGGATTCCGAAATTTTCGGAAAAACTCGCCGAAGAAGCCGATCTAAATTTAGCGCGTACAAAGGCAGGAAGTGCAAAAAAGCGAGGACAATCCCTCTTTCTCCATCGGCGCGAGAAGGCAGGCCGCGAGATATCGCGCATACTTCCACACAGCTCGTTCAGCGATGTGACGACGCCTCCGCGAACCTCTGCCGGTTCCGTTATAGCGTAGGCACTGCAACCTATGCTCTCTCTCTCTCTCTCTCTCCTTCTCTCTCCCTCGGAATAGAATCTCGCGCGTGCCTTTTGTTTTTCCGGCGTTCGTTCAGCCTGGAAAGGGTCGCTGATCCGCGAGGTTTATAAATGAAATGGCCGCGATGCGTCGGCGGCAGCGAGAGAGAGAGAGAGAGAGAGAGAGATGCTTTCATAACAATCGAGCGGAGCTCTCCGCGTAGGAAGAACTCCGGCAATTTTCCCCGGCTAAGGATCGGGGACAGTGTGGGAAAAACGGCGGAGGTTCGTTATTGACGTTTGAGAAAGATCGTGAATCATTGAATGAGCCGAGAGAGCTTAAGTATATATGATCGGACGGCCTGGGCGGTTTCCTTTTATTGTTAATAAAATCTCCGAGATGCCAATTGATGACTTCCGCGGATACTCGGCGGGAGCTACGGCCGCTTTTGCGGAACTCTTTATACGCACTTCCGCGGCGAGTTATTTATCGGCTGCTCGCGCGGGGACAGGCTGCATTTTTTTTTTGAAGATGCTCGAACGACAAAAGTTGCAAGCTCAAGATGCATCATCGGTTCGCGGAATTAGCATATTGAAAGTATAATAAAAAAAAGAAGGGCAACCGCGGTTATTGAATGACTCAATCCTTGTTTTACATAACAGCACGTTTTCGATCGTCCTCTAGAATAACACCAAACGACACATCCTCCGTCCGAGCTTTGCATTCTGCGAGTTGCTTCAACCCGCACTGACCTCTCCTCCGCTCTCCCTCCGCGAATCTCCATAGCACAACAATGACCGCGAGCTACCGCGGCTAGCAAAAAAGAGAATAAAGAAAAAAAGGAACGAAGCCGCCGCTTACCGGCGAATCTCAACAGGACAATAAAATGATTCACTTCCCTCGGTAGCGGCGACGTCCGACTCTCGTCCTCTCTCCGCATGCGAAGCACGAGAAAACGTGGAAGGCATCGCGATAATAAGGATGATGACAATGAGTCACGCACTTGGCTACGCGCGACCGGCTAACGGTCCGTCCTTCATTCTCTCTTTATCCCGGCGCGCAATTAGTTTCCCCGCCTCCCCTTTGGGAGAGGGGGAATAACGCCGAGGGAGATAAGACATCGTGCCTCGGTGCAGGCACCTTGACACTGAGGCCGAGGTATTTAGACCAAATACGGCGCGTTTCCTTGATCCCCCCGGCGGGAATACGGCTGCCGGTGTGTGCATTCTTTGTTTTCCGTATTGTCGGGACAAGCTGTTATCGCCGAGCGGAGCGCGAACAACTGTTGCGGCGAGGCTCGCGTACATATACTGTATGAAAACGAATGACACGAGGAGCAGGCGCGAATTTCTTAGTTCGAGCCTTGTAAACGTCCCCGGGTTATTTATACGAGGCGAAAGGGGTTTGATCGGCAAGGCTTTTCGTTCTATCTTGATTCGCTTTTGGAGAAGAGTTATGGGGCTCGTTTTTTTTTCTTTTATTACCGGAGGGTTTCTGTCATTTTGAAGTTGCGAAAGAATGAGATTTCCTTACGGTTTTTAAGCCGGATCGAGCATTTGTTTTACGGCGTTGTATTTCACCCTCGAATTATCGGGTAATTAAAGAAAATTTTACACGTTTCGCGGGATAATAAATTTTGGCATCGACCAATTAGAAAAAAAGAAATTTATATTCTAATAAATCTGTAAATGCCCGTTTCAGCAGTTCTTATATTTTCGCCACGTTTTATGCGCGCGCCTTTAAATTGCAAATGTTTAATTCTTTTTGCTAAAAAGCTTTTATAGTGTCAATAAACATTTGCCTTGTATGAGGTAATAAAGCAACTATATAAACTATAAAGATCTAATTGTAATCGTGTTCCATAGTCAATCTGCAGTTCTAATAAAACTACTAATTACAGAATAAGCCGATTTTAATAAAGTAGTTTTACGTCGGAAAAGGTCTCTTAGTTGACATAATTTGAACAAAAAAAAATCTGAAATTCATATATATTTCTATTAATCTCGATTTGCATATTCATGCAAAAAGCTTTAAAAAAATTGTTCGCTGTGATGGAAATTTCAACATCTCCAGATACGTTTCACGCACGAGAAGTTTTGAAAAAGGTGTAAATTCCGATGCAGTTAAAACGTAAGGGAAAGTGAACTTTTTGTCGGGCGGCTTGATTTAACGACAGTTCGCTGTTTTATGATGTTTCTCGAGAAAAAAAGACTTACAGTTCTCGTTTGATTTTCCTATAAGTGCGAGAAAGCCAAAGATTTAGAAGGTAGCTTGCTGACGTTTATGTTCAGAAGGAAAGTGTCTACTTTGAAGTATTTTAGGATTTATTACAAGGTTTTCGCGTTTCGGCCTCTATTACATAAGATGGCTCGTTGAGGAAACAGATCGAACGACTCTTTTCGATTAGTTCTTTTCTTTATAACAATAATTACTGTGTTTAACTCGGTAAATCTTGTTTCTTTAAAATGATTGCTATTCTTTACTTAAAATTTCTGTTTTTTTTTTGTTACAGGTGAGCTTCCCAAATGTATTTTACGATGATGCATTACCAGTGAGTCTTTTTAATTTTTATACTACGACGTAATTATAAATTTAGGTCAAATTTCTAAAGTTAATATTTAAATTACTCGGTCATAAAGCTTCCTTGCTACATAAGCAATTTTTAGAACACTTTCTAAGCAATACATTAAAGCATCTGCCTATTTTAAACTTGTTCTTGACAAAGGTTTTAGGTAAGGCTAAAGCACTTTAGTCTTCTACAAATAAACAACGCTCACGCGAGAATAAAAAAATAATTTAACCCAAGGTAAAAATTGCATTCTCACAACCGAATATAATTTTTTCATATATAAATAGACGAGGAACATTCGATCCGTCTCTTGAGAAAAAAATGTATATCTGCCGATCTTTTGATGGAGTCTCCTATTCCTTGATCATTTATCTTGAAAAAGTGCCTCGAGGCGTCTCCTGCCTCTGGCCATTATAACGTGACTGGCTGATTTGACAATTTCTTCTGACTGCGACCAGTCGGGTGTCGGATCAGTCACAGCTCCGATGCACAAACAATCGGCGAGATAAAGTGAAAAAATCGATTTTTCGATGACCGCGTCCTTTTCAATCTTGTTTGCTGTTTCTAAAGTGTTGGTTTATCATTGTCCTCTCGGATTTTTATTAAAAAAAAAAGAAAGAACTTTATCGCCACCGCAATCAATCTCCCCGAGCAGAATTTAGAATGAAAAATATTGTCTACTTCTCGCTATTATTTCTCTTGTTTTCCCATCCGCAACGCGCGGATCACAGTTCGAAATTCACAAGCCGCAATCATTAAAATACATCGTTCTTGAAATTCCATGAATATTGCCCACAAGTCATTGGTCTTCCACGTCCGCTAGATTTACGATTTCGGTTAGCGTGAAAGTCGCGCGCGCGCGGCAAGCGGCGACGACGACGACGACCACCGTTTCGAACTTCCTTGCGAGACCGAAGAGGTGAGGTTGGGGGGCATAAAACCGGCGGGTTTCTATTCGCTCGTTTGCAAGTCGGAATTCTAGTTGTGGAACTTTTCGTGGCTTTCGAGCGTGGCGCGATAATTTTTTTCGTAACTTCTGCTCGCGCCGTCGTTTAAAGTGTGTATTATCTGTGAATTAGAGGCATTTTTCTCGAGCACGAGGATCACGATGTTTGCTCGTCACTTAGGATCACCTTTTCAGGCAGTGTCCGCTTCTATTAAAGGTAAATCAAACGTTCTACAAAAATTGTTTAAAACTGTAATGTTCCGTGAATGGAGGTATTTAACGTGTATTAGGTACCAAACGATGCTATTGTATCAATAACAATATAAGTCATTCAGACGATTAATTAAGCGGATTACGTTTAGGTTATGATAATTATCAGTTCAAACAATATGCAGTATGCTTAAAAATTCTTCTGCAGATCTGCAAAAATTTTATTCCACTCGCTGCAGAAAAGTATACAAAGTCGACGTGCGTTATTTGAGTTTACACGAAACGCGTCTAATTCACGTTCCCAAAGAATCTAATGCAAACCTTCGTTCTCTCCTTACCATTCTCTCCGACTCCGTTCCTCCCCGTTCCTTTTGCCTCTCTCTTCGCCCTCCTCTTTCCCTTTCTCGTTCTTTGACTATGCGAATGAGAAAAATCGCACAATCGTCCGAACAATAAAGGAGCATCTGCACTGTGTCGTGCAATCGTGAAATTTTACAACGCAATCCCCGCGCTGCAAAGGCATCTCGCGTCGTGACTTGGGACTCAGTCGGTCGTTAAGGATATATACCCTTCTTCCCTCTGTTAGCCTTGCAAAAATATCACCGAGAGAATGGGAAAAAGAAAGAAAAAAAAAAAAGAAAAAAAAAACAGAAAAAATAAGCCACGAAGATGCGCTTCTGCAGGCGCATCGCTCTAATGTCGTGTGATAAGCCAATTTCTAGAAAGATCTTTTTACGGGGTGTCATTAAATTTTGTGATTTTTAAAAGAATTCTCTATTTTAAAATGTCGGTTAAGCAAAGCAGCAAAACCTCCGCAAAATTACAAAGATCCTCTAACCCCCCCTCCCTAAAGAACGCTCACCACTCGCAAGAAATCGAAACCGAAGAGCAGCAGCAGCACTGCTCCAGATCTCGCGCGCGTTTTCCCAGCTGTCCGGGGGCTATGCGAAGAACAGGAGTCGGGCGAAGGCCGAGCGGTCGCCCAGAGCGGATGCGCTTACCTCGCGCGCCGGCACACGAGTCGCGCGGCTCCAAAGGCATTGTAGTTTATCTTGCGGTAAACAAGCTGCTCTCCTCCTTCCTCCGACCGCCGGCGGGGGGAGGGGGAGAGGGAGGAAGAACCGAGTTACGTAAGGTTAATTGCGGTCGTTCGGCCGGCGCGTGTATTGCATCGCCCGGGAGATTCTTATCTCTCGCGCGGACCTTGATCTCACGCTGATTGTTCGATCGATGCACTTTTTTTCTGGCTAATTCTTCACGCCGCTAAGCTCTCGCTTCGTTTCCTTTGTGCCGGTTTTTCCTTTTTTTTTTTCTTTTTTAAGAGGGATAACGGGGAGCCGCTGCTGCTGTTGCTGCTACTGCCGCGGAGAGAGGAGATACGCCTTTGACAGGAAGAGGTTTTGCGAGATGAGATCCTAGGCGAGATTGCTTTTTAGTGACACTGCGGGGATTTTTATGAACTATTAGCTGAAGTTTATCGCCCCGCTGGGTTTAGCAGGTGCTGGTTCTCGGGATATTACTGTTTTGCAAGGATGTTATGAAGCGTTTAGACGTAATAAATGTAATGATGTAAGTCCTAGATAAAATTAAAATATTCTGATTGTTGGATTTACTTATTATTATTTGCCCCAAATTTTTTACTATCCTGATTTAAAAAAAAAATCATTTTATTTAAATACTGCTTTGTCGAATACTTAAGCTAAAAATACATATTCTTTGCTTAAAAATCGTTGACTCTGTTTTCGGAAAAATAGAAAAGTTGTAAAAGTAACTGTACAGCCCGAGGAGAAAAAAAGTTTATGCCAGTGCTCTCGATCGAAACAACTTTTCTGGAAACTCATTCCGCGCGAAATCTCCACCGCGACGCGAAGCGCAAAAAAAAAAGAAGCACGTCCATTCTCTCGCGGACGTTCCCGCCGAGATTCACTACGCCGCCGAAGCGCTTATTAGAAAGAGTGACGGTCGGAAAAAGAATGGAACACTCGGCGAAGTACAAGAGCACCTGCAATTTGCGGCGATTCACCTGACCGAACCGCGCGGATCAACGAGGTGAAGGTCTCTTAACGATAGACTTATGAAGGAGATACACGGGAGAAGAGAATGAATGAAGAAAAAAAAAACATAGATAACGCACAGATATGACGTCCAAGATTATGGTTCCTGATGAAAGAATTTCGTGGAAGATAAAAAGTCCATTCATAACTTTGTACTACGAGCTCCTAAAAACTACTGTCAGACATTGAGTTCAAAATAGCTTCAAGCACTAAAATTCAGAAGTAATTCAATTTTCTTTCTTCTTCCTGCATCAAACGTCGTTAATAGCCCTACCGGCAAATTTCGAAATTCACAGCCGCAGCAAAGAGAACCAGCAGTTCGAGACCGAGAGTGAGAAGAGGCTCGAGCAACAGCCTCGGAAAAAGCCCCGGCAATCAAGAAAGTTAATCCGAGAAAAGTGGCAGGACGCGACGATCTCAAAAAACAATGTTCGAAGGGGTGCAGAGAGAATCGCGTAGAGATAGAAAAGCATCGGGGGCCCCCCGAGAGAGAGAGAGAGAGAGAGAGAGACTAAGAACGATCTCGCGAAGGAGCCTCGAGAGCAGCAAAACATCGTCCAGTCATCGTCAGGGGAATTACACTCGAACTCGTGCGCTCCTCTCGCCGGCCGATGGGTAATGTGCACTTTGCATACTGATGCCCGCTCCGCGCTCTTTATCCCGATTATGCAAAGACTCTCCTCTCCTCCTCGAGAGAGAGAGAAAGAGAAGAGCAGCCGGACGCTCGCCTTTTACACAAACAAATATAAGCGAACGCGCGCGATCCTATCTTTTCTGCAATTTGCAGAACGCGACGGGATTATCACCGGAGCCGATCGGCTCTCTCTCTCTCTCTCTCTCCTGCGCGTGCGCGCAACGGCAAAATTGATATGTTGCGCCGAGGTGATTATCGTTATTCGGTGTAATTAAATGATTATTTCTTTGGAGGATGCGCGTCGAGGAAAACTGGAGGATTCGGGTGATCGGCTGACGAGGCTTCGCCGGGGTTTTTAGACCGACTTCGCGAATCGTATTATATATTGAACGCCAATCATTCTGATACGGGAAAAAATATTTTAGCGTTCGAGCGAAGGTGATTTTTGCCGCGATGGGGAAACGCGATTTTATCTTAATTAGACGCGAATTAAAAGCACCATTTTCTGAATGAGGCTGTTGCTAGAATTTATTATATTTATACAATCTTTTACGCAATTTGCTGAATGCGACGTAATTATCGACAGGTTGATCGATAATGATGGATACTTCGAAGGCATCGTTTATCGTGTCTTATTTGTATAATTAGAGAATTATTCTATAATTACATAAAAGAAAAAAATTATGTTCGAGCGTAGCTGTATAATATTAAAAAATAAGCAAATCTTCGATTATCTAAAATTATACACTGATAAAAAAACCAGAATGCGTAAATAATGGATGTTGATTGGCTCGCTGCGAATTAATAAAAATACCAAGAATAACCAAACACTATCAAGTAGGCTGCCTTCATTAATTAGTCAAATTTCCGAGCGTTATCCAATTTTCATTTTCCATACCCAATAAATGACTCTTTCATCACTGAAATCTGTAATTCAAAGCCTGCCTTACCCAACGGCCAAACAACAACGAACTCTCCTTTTAACAAGAAAGGCACGAGCGACAATGGCTCCGCAGCCCATAAAACTCCCTCGCTCCTTTGGCAGCCTGCCCTTTTTTCGAAATTCCCTCCCGCCGTGGCGGGATTTTCTTTCCCAGCTTCGAAAGTCCCCTTAGCCGCGCGGCGTGCCTGCCGCGTCGCCGTACATTGCCGCGCGGCTATCGGCCGGCGCGGCAGCTTAAGCGTCGCGGCTGTCAATCCCCGCTTGCATAACTCAGGCGCTCGGCGTGAAAATCTCTCTCTCTCTCCTGGCCCGAGTCCAAGACTCTGTACAGCCGCCGCCGCGGCACGGAGGCCGGAAGAATTTGCCGATAGACGGGGGGGCGCGCGAGGCTTCATAAATACGTCGATGATATCGAAGCGGCCCGCGCGCGAGGTGCTACCCGAAGTACGCGCCGAGGCTTGTTAGGGAGAGAAATTTACGCCCCTCGCGCGGGGACGTAAACATTTCCGCGCCGCCGAGGAGTTATCTCGCCGATGAGGCCTTTGCTTAGGCGGGCTCTCTCTCTCTCTCTCTCGCTGCGATTTATATTTCGGCGCCTTCTTTGCGGGGCCAGGCTGGAATTTTTATGGAGTCGTTTGTTTTGATCGACGTCTTTGGGCTTGCCGAGCTTGCTTGCAGCTTCGTGTGTTTTATTGCGGCTGCGTGGTTGTTTGTGGTACTGAGTATTATTTTTTTGTTTCGCCGCGCGGGAAACTGGTTGGAAGGATTTTCTATACGCGGTTTGTCCGTCGTTGCATCGGTGGAATTTGAATACTTTTTCGGTGGTTCGTCGTGGAAACAGCGAATACTTTTAAATTTAGATGTGATGTTATATATGTTTAATTATTAAGTTGTTTATATCCTATGAATTTCTTGAAAGCAACTGCCGGCGTAATGATAAAGATTAGATTACATTGATTTCACGGGAAATTCATTAACTTGAGCTCTAAATCTAATGATAACCAGTTAAATTTAGCGATGATTTCATCTAAATTTCCAGCACTAAATTATTTCCAGAGAAATCGTATCGACTAAAGTGTTTCTCTAAAAAAAATGGGAATGCTCTTGACTGTCAAACGAAAGTTCGTAAAATTTTTTACTTCCCTGACTGTCAATTAATGTCAATTAAAGAAATTGTAATTTAAAAAAATCTTACCCGCCTTGTGCAAATTTGGGAAACACGTACAGAAGCCGACATGCAAATTAACTAAACACACCGCTGATGTATTCCCCGCGGAGATGCATGGTTTTGAAACGTTGCAAGTAACTTTAGTTGAGAAATAGTAAAAGTCTTGCGCCAAACTTTCATGTTAGATCGAGTATTTACATACTCATGTTTGTTTTATACGCGGTGGCGCTTTCAGCTTGTCGAGTCTTTTTATTAGACGCTGACATGCATTCATTAATTAATTTAAAGTCTTCACTCTTTGATATAAACGCAAGCGAACGTTGTACGTCTAAGAAATCTTTATACATCTAAATTAATTATACATTCTGGATACACAGTATTTATTGTTTACTGTTTTAATTTGAAATTTAATTTTGAAGTTAAATTTTAGATTGCATTTTATCGTTTACTTTTAAGATATGTATCTTTTGCGCCAAACATGAAAATTCAGTAGAAATTAATCGCAAAAAATACAAAAAAAAAAGTGGGTTTGTGTAAATTATTTCTCAGGCGCAATTAAAAATTTTTAGATTGATCTATTTCAATGTTAAAAAGTATACATCACTCAAGTAATCATTAAACAAATAATATAGACTTCCGCGGCCTTTTACGCACTTAAAACCCTTTCAGTTTACGTCTAAGGCCAAAATGAAAAGCGAGTTCCAAAGAAAACCATAAACGCGTCGCCGTTAATTATAACCCTAAAGTTTCGAGGCAAAGGCGCGCACTGTCGACGTTACGTCGCGAGTTGTTTTCCCTTTTCCTCGGCGTCTCGCCCCTTTCCAAGGCTTTTCGCAAAGAGCATTCGCGGCTATGTAAATTATCGCGCCGATGAGTCCCGCGACGAACGGAGATCAAAGGCGACTCCCGAAAAATGAACGGAGCATTCAAAGTCGCGCCATTGAAACAGAGTTTCTTTTATTGCTTTTTTGTTTTTTATTTATTTTTAGACCTTGTTGACGAGAGTTTTGTTGCGTAATGTATGCTTTAAATCTATCGTTATTATTCTCTCGAAAATTAATTTATCCCAGTAATTTACTACTTTTATAAATCATTGTCTAGCCTAACAAACGGGCTCCGCGTCCACTTAAAAATCATTATCAAGCCCATAATGAAAATCCCGATTCGCGGCGTCCCGTTTCCTTTCCTACCGTCCTAATGAATATTAATGATTGCTTGAAATTAAATGTTTCAGGGAAGTCGAGAGAGGAACATGCGCGAATTTCACGGGTGACGCGGAAAAATGGAGGCCATCCGCAACGGCAGCGGCCCGACGCGGCTCAACGGACCGAGTCTCAAGGCAAGTGCCGTGCTGACGTTGCCCAAGAGCAAGGATAGCAATCCTTTGAAAATCGTGGAGAGCGGCGAAAACGTCGCCGCCGAGATGATGGACCCCTACAAGGAGCTCGAGATCTACCTCGCCAGAGTAAACGTGAGTTTTGAAAAAATATTGTTTATCATTTTACTTAGAACGTCGAGTCGTTTACTGATTGGCGAATACGGCGATGCGAGCAAAACTTGCAAGCCGAAAAAAGAAGGATTGATTTAACGAGCCGTCGGTTAAACCCCGACGCTGCGTTTTGCAAGCCCCATTTTCTTTTTTAATGGCGAATCCCCGCGAGTCTTCCGACGAGTCTCGGGACGAGCGGCGGTATTGCGCCTCGTTAGCGCACTATAAAATCAGGCAAATGAAGGGGGAAATGAGCGTAATTTACTCCCGGCGCATCTCGCGATTTTTGGACGGGCCGCACTTTCGCCGAGCGCATCGCCGGGCGAACTTGCGTAAAATCGCGCAGCGACTCGCGCGGCGTTGACGGTGAAAGGAGACGACGGACGACCCTTCTAAATATACGCCGGGGAATTATTCACGTGGGAATCGCGCCGAGGAAATCTGGAAATTGAAAACTTTCTAGTTTTCGTTAATCCTTTTTATCGTTTATCGTTCGGTGTAATGTGCGCGCTTTGTCTTGTCTAACGACGTTAGGAAGCTATCTCACGCGGCGAATTTCAAGAGCACAGGATGAGTTAGTAAACGAAAAGTTCGGCAATGATAATATTCCTCTCTCGGACGGACAGTTCAAAATTATCAAAAGCATCCTGAAATTTTAGCACAGCTGCAGTAAGTAAACACGAGCTCCATCGGGTTCCATTTACGTTCATCTCTCTTAGGTCCCTGCGTTCGGCCGCAAAGCCCCGTAAATTCGCGCTCCTGAATAAGCGTTAAAGGGTCTCTCTCTCTCTCTCTCCTCGCGCTCGGAACATAATTTCTCATTACCACTCGGCATCTCGCGTATCATCGCGGCGGCTGCTACTCCGGGGAAAGGTTTCTCTCTCGGAGATCGTTAAGGGAGCTGCGGCGCTTGGATCGCCGCTAGATGCCGGCATGATTCATAGACTCTTCCTGGCCGAGGGGTCAAGCCAAGTGCTCGGTTAGGCCGATAAGGGCTGGCCCGGCCACGTGCGCAATTAGCTTGACGCCCGACGTGTGACGAGATGCCCTAACGGTTTGTGACTCTGGGTAGCGTTAGACTTGGCTAATCATCTGCGAAGTACTGTTTCGCTTTAGGTTTTTTTCGGGGGGCTATTTTCGAACTGTAGAACTGGTGGTGTAAAAACTTTTTGTTAAATATTTAAAATAAAAACATATTTTTTGAGCAAATAATTGGATTTGATTAAAATTTCTATAATTTTTATAAAAAGTTGAAACAAGTTTCGTAAAATTTGGAGTCTATATAATTAATATAAAATTTCTATATAAAAATATAAAAAATATGAGCTTCTCTAATAGTCATCGGTTGCTATAGTTTTGGCACGAGAGGTTTTAAATATTAGAATGCGCCACCAAGCGGAATTAATTTTATTTCCACGACTGATAGAAATTTTGTGTAAATCACATAGAATCAAAATTTTACGAAACTTATTTCCACTTGGGTTGATAAACAACGAAATGTCATAAAAGCAAATTCTCACCTTATCGAGTCCCAATCTTGCATAACGACTAAATCTAGATAACAAAACAATTTCCGTAATTTCAAGTAAAGCACCGCCTCTGCATTCTCCCCCGATGATCCATCAGCGCGATTCATCATCCGTTAACCAAATTCCCAAGCTCTTTAACGCATTCCTCGAGTCCCCCGGCGGCGCCTGGCACCGGATCTTCCCCGAAAAGCGTCGAAAAATCGACGGGCACTCATGCCGATCGGGCACCTCGATCCCCGGAGCGTTTCACGTCAAAACCTCGGCGCGCTCGCGGCATCAATCATCTCTCTCTTGGCGCTATCGATCGTTACTCCTCTCTCTCTCTCTCTCTCTCTCGCGGCGGCGGTCCGATGCGTAACCGAGCGTAATAACAAATTGGACGCGACTCGGCCGATCCCGCCTCGAGATTCCGAAACGTGTTTTCGCCAAAGCCGATGTGTACGACGCGAGCGCGCGCGGACCGATCTTCCGACCTTTTGTCCTCTTTTGCCTCTCTTTCTTTTCCCTCTCGCGTGTCCGTCACGTGAACTCTTCTTCGTTCTCGAACCGCCTCTTTTTTTTCTACTTCCCTCGCCTTCTTCTTTTCTCTGTTTATCTCTGCCTCCGCGGGCGAGGCCTGCGCATCTATATTTTCGATTGTAAATGCGGCTTTGAGAGATTGTCGCCGCGCGTTGTCCTCTGGCGCCTTCTCTTTTTCTTCGGTTGACTTTTTTTCCTCGGCAATTGCGCACTTTGACACTTTGAAATTTCACTATACCGGTTTTCGTCGCACTCGGCGCGATCGAAGAGTTCTCTGTAATTGATTACTTTTTTGAAAAGTATATAGATCGGTATTAACGCCACTTCTTAAGTACCTTCAAAAAGTGTAGCAATGCATATCTCTCAATAAGCGGCGAAATGAAACATACTCGGTCGACCGCTTCGGCTTTTACTCCGTTACAGTTAAATAATTTAATGCCAGTCGGGAGTGAAATAATAATATAAAAATTTTTCCTCTTAAAACACATGACAGACGCAGCAGGCCCTGCAAGCGCCAAATAAACACTCGCCTTATCGCCTCAACGTTCCATTTTAAAGCAACACTCGACTTCATCCAATTTCACGCTCAAAGTGCACTTGGCTCTCCCTCTCTCTCTCGTCCATTCTATCGGCCTCGTTTTCGGCCTGTCAAAATAACGCAAAACGAGCGAATAAAAGAGGGCGGAGGAGGTATCCCCGTCCCCCCTTTCCCCCCGCGACCGTTTTCTCACACCCGACGGCTCCTGGAATGCGCGCACTTATGACTCGCCGCCGAGAATTTGCACCCTTGGGCTAATAAAACCTGAGTGCAGAGGGCGACCGGTTCTTCTCTCGCTTTCTTCCAGCGCGAATTCAATTCGTCTGCCGGCCTAAGCGACTTTGACGGAAATAGGTCTCTCTACGGCGATTTCATTCGAAACGGCGCGCGCTCAATTGGACTAAGTGTTCCTCTTGCATTACGGTGGAATTCTAATGCCGCGGCCACGGGATGGCGTCGGAGTCATTTCGATTCGATTCGAGAGGCTATTATTGTTATTTAATTCTTCGAGCGTATATACGTTCACTTTGTAAAAGTAGGTGAGGAGACTCTCGACAAGTGCGGTGAAAATTCACTTGAATGGAGGCACGTTTTTCATTCAAGGAAAATTGGCTCTACGTTCTCCATTCTTTGAAAACGAAATTTGCATCAAAAAGAACGCGGAGAACTCGACTTGGGAAATCGTTCTGGCAATTTAAACGAGATGCATTCAACAATTAAGCACTTGTACCTGATTAACTTCCATTAGACTGACTCGAAATGGTGCGGTTTAGTTTTTCTTATAACTTTCTCATTTAATATAACAAGTATTCTAAATGCCACTGAAAAGAAATTATTCCAAGTTTTATAGTTTTAAAAATTAAGTACATTTATACGATTGCAAAACTGGTATTGCTAATACTTGGCCAGCAAATTTGCGGACTCTTTTTCGATATTAAAAAAAAAAAAGAACAGATAAAAGCAGCTATCTCGCTGACAACAGAACTTTCATTAGTTTTAGAAGGCCGTCTAAATCGAAATTTTCTCCGATAAGGCTTAATCCCTTCTCACGAGACAACGTTCTTTCACAATTTCGCATTATATACGAGCTTAATGTATGCCGTATTGAATCGCGACAATAATAGAACCGGACAATCAATGCTAAATAAACTGGACATTCTCGAAGGGGCACTCCGGCTTCCGCGCTTATCTGCACTTTAATGGAAATGAAAATTTAATGGCGTATTTGGAATAGTCAAAATATATGATCACCCAGATTACGCTCGCCGATAAAGTCGTTTAGAATTAACATTTACGATCTGTTTATAAAAGCGGCGGGATGATAAAAATGAATTTTATTACTTACACTACATTTACTGCCGGCGATCGCTTAGTACATTAAAACTTAGCGGCGTAAGACCGAAGAAAAAAAAAACGCAGGAGAATTTATATCGCAAAATAAAAGCTAAAAATAGGCTTATTTAGCCAGCGACGACAGCCAGCTGTTTACCAACAAACGCCCATTTTTCCCGTCCCGGCGGCGCACAATTGCTCGCTGAGCAATGCCCTCTCGCCACGCGCCTTATACACACCTCGTCGAATTCAAGTAAGACCGCATACCGTCCGCGGCCGTTCCATTGACTTCTCCGCGCGCAGGTTCGCGATAGTATCCAAGTGCGCGCGCGCGCGCCTATATATCTATATAAACGCGTGTATATATATAGGCGAGCAGCGGCTACTGCTCTCAAGCACGACGGCCTGGAATTTTCTTGCTTAGACTAGCTGGCTCTGCTCGATCGTCGCTGGACTTGCGAGCTGCTACCGCTGAATCGGGCTGTGCCGTCGAGTCGGTGGACGTTGCTCGTCGAGCTGCTTTTCTGGATTTTCGTTTGGTTATTGCTTTTTTTCAGGGGAGGATTTGTCGAGGTCGGATGCGTTGATTTGAGTACGCAGTATTATTGGTGTTTCGAGGTTTCAAGAATCTTACGTCGGAGCTGGTTTAAAAATATTGACTCGACGATACTGAAGAATAACATTCCTTGTGAATGAGATTAAAATTTTGATTTTTTAATAATTGAAAATGATTAAATCAAAATTTGTCACATTTAGCAGCTCACTCAAATTTACATAAATATCTGATTCAAATGCACGAAATTATTTTTTTTTTGCCAGCCTGATATAAATAGACACGACGAAATTTAATTAATCGCTCTCAATATCGAAAGAATCATTACCGTCCTTTAAATTTCCGTTTTATTTGTTGTCGAATCGACCCTCGAGAGTCATCGACCTCACCGATCCCCCATAACTTCCCATCAAAAATCTCCATCAGCCAATCACGCGGAAAGATATTCGAGCGATATCGTTCCTCGAAATCCTCCCGCGCCGCGGCATCGGTCTCTCTTCCTCAAAATCATCATCGTCATACGCAGCCGTCAGCGGCTCGCTCATAAACAAATACAAAGCCGCGGCCGATAAAGTAGAGTCTGCTGTCTCAGCCGACGAAAAGCCGAGCGACGTCGTCATCCAATGATCCAGCTGCAGCTGCAGCGACGGATGTGCCTCTCCGAGCGAATAAAAAACTACCGTGCCAGCTGGGACGTTGGAGCGGAGAAAGAGAGAGAAAGAAAGAGAGGAGGGAGAAGAATGGAAAGGAGCAAAGTTCGCTCCGGCCGAGAGGCTTCGCGCAAGATCGTGTCATCTGCTCCGCGTCTCCGGTTCCGGGGCCGGACTGTGTGCGAAGTTGTCTTGTCTCATCTTTGTCCATTTCGTCGTCTTCAATGCAAGCGCGCGGCCCTCTCTGTCTTTCGCTCTGCGAGCTTCTCTCCCACGTTTGTCGATTGAACCGGGGCTTTTTTTCGCCACGCCGCCCTTTTTTTTTACACATTGGCCGCCCGACTCTTGTGATCTTGTGATAATATTAATGATCCCGCTTTTTGCGTTCGACTTTTTGCGCCGTGCTTGTATACGAAAGTACCGCGTAACTGAAATTTTTTGTTTCGCCAATGCAAATATAGGATCTCTGTAAAGAATGACAGTTGCACCGTTTTTGTAGAAACTGTTTTTCAATAATAATTAGACGAATATCGTACCAAAATCAATCGAGTAGAAAGAACGCCTTCGTTTTCACAATCCAAACTAAACCGAGTTTTTCGAGCAGAGCCGCGCACGTTCACTAAAAAAACGATCCTCTTATTACAAAAGGAACCCGCTTGTCACAAGAGGAAATTCTTCTCAATATTTGTCATAGCGGATTTCCTCTTTTGACTCCCGGAAAATCCTCTCTAAATCAAGTTGCATGTTAACAAAAGAAAATACTTTTGAACGCAAATGTATTTTCAATTTTAAAAATTGATTTATAACAATAGGAAATCAATTGGTTACTAAAGGATTTCTATCTGGAATAAAAGGATTGTATTATTGTTAGAATTAACACGCTAGAAAAGTCAAAAGGCAAAGGGGAAAAAAACTTTTAGTAAAAACACCTTGATAAGTCCCGCCGAAGGCCCAGGTGCTGAGCCTCGGGCAGTTCGCTATTTAAGCATTTGGTCGGCTAGTTTGACTGCGGGCGCGGCGTGCAACGGATAGCTGCTTGGCGGGGGCGCTCGGCACTAGCCGCTCGCTAGTTTGCTCGCGGAAGTGAGCTATCGTTACATACAGGGTTTCAGAGCCGAAAATATGCTCTTTTTGTAACCAATGAAAATTACATTCTCGGCGAAAGGATTGCATGGCGAGGAAGCAGTCCTTTTGTGGCTAGCTTAAATCCTCTTGTACGCAAAAGGATTGATTACGAAAGGATTTTCCTCTGCTCATGAAAACTATGGTTTTTCGATTCAAAAAGATTTTATTTGATCTCAAAAGAGAAACCTATTTATAATGAATGGATTGAATTCAGAGGAAAATAATTTCCGCATACGAGGACTCTTTTTCTGAGTGTTCATTACAGCGAAATATTTCTCTTTTACCCCCGCGCATTCCCGCCAAACTAACGCGGAGCGCATGGCGTTTTATACCGCGTCCGGCGACAGCGACGGCGCAGAAAGTGAAACGCAGCAAAAGGAAGACGAGAGAGAAATGACGCGGCTCCCTTAGCGCACACACGTTTCTCCTGCCTCTTTCGCGAGCGGAGCTGGGCCAAGGTTTTCGGACTCTTGCCTCGCTCGGCGAAGGATCGTTGCTCTCCTCTCTCGAGGGAACGAACGCCGCGCGGATTCGTTCCTGGAAGAGGAAACGCCTTGAATATTAAGTTCCCGGAAGCGCAATTAAAAGCCCCGCGCGAACGGAAAAGCGGAGGAGAAAAAGGAGAAAATTGCCCGCGCCGGTGGGAATTTTAATTTGGTTTCGAGCTTCGGGAACGCTTAAATAGTACACGCCGTGCCAAGCAGCGCTGCCGTTTCTCCCTCCGTTCCCTGTTTAGCCGCGAATTTTATTGTGCTCCGCCTGAAATAGAGCTTCGCGCGCTCCCGCGAGCGCAATTTCCAAAGTACTTTTGCCGAACGACTCGCTCGCCGAGGGAGGCAGCCGGCTACCTAACTGAAATTCATCAGCGCGAGAAGAGCAAACAAGCGGGCAAATTGAAATCGTAAATCGATCGATGCAAGTCGCCTCGAGATTAATAATTTCGTTCGCGGCAGAAAAGAAAAAAAAAAAAACAAACGGCAGCCCAACTTCTCGGATTGAAACCTTAATCGAGGATTTTTCAGCGCCGCTAATTGTCGTATTCATCATCGGCGCAAAAATAAAAGCGGGCCCCGATATCGAGAACGTCTATCGGTCATTAGTCAAAGTCAGCCGCGGTCCAGCACTGTCCAGGCGAGGGCGTTTCGACGTACGAAGGTCGCTGCCGATTCGAGTTTCGCGCCGTGGATCGCTCGCTTCGCTCCTCGATATACTCGCGCGCAGCTCGTACATCAGGCCGAATACTAAATATAGTTCACCGTTAATCGTTCGCCGCAGGTAAGGCCGGAATTGGGATAGGTCAGAGATAAATGCGAGAGCTGCGCGAGAGAGCGCGCTCTCTTTTCTTCCTCCGTGCGCTTAAAAGCCGCGCGGAGGGATATAAAAAGGCGCTTTACGAGCCGCGGCGCCTCTGACGGCGGGGATATTTTCTACGAGGAGTCCATTTTTTGGCAGCGCTCTCTTGCTCATTGATCCTCGGGTAGGACTCTCCTTTTTTTTTTGTTGCCGTGTATATGCAAATGCGCGGAGGATGAAGGATGGAGTCGAATGAGCGCGCGCTTTGAATGAGCGTGTGATTTACCGTGTAAGTAATTGTTTGCGCTGTAAATAATTATCGTGCCTTTGTCTTAATGCTTTCGCTTTCATATTTCATTTGCGTTCATTATTTTCGAAAGCACTTTCAGGGACTCGGCAGACAATCACAACAATATTATTCAAAGGTCATTGTTTTGTTTAATAACGATAAATTACAAATTTTTCGAGCGGGCAGCTATACAATTTAATAATATTCCTTTTAAGGCTGCGCGAAGCCTTTAATATTTATACAGTCCTTCGACTTTTTCATTTATTTACATCCATAATAATAACACCCTCATAAATTTTCTCCAAAAATAAACAGTTTAAAATCTTCGCTCGAGAGACTAGAGCTCGTATATAAAAAAAAAAAAAAAAAAATTAGCAGCTAAACGTCAGCAATGTTTCAATCTCGCGACGTTTTTTCAACACAGAAAGCCGAGCATTTCTCTAACGGCTTCGAAAATTTCCCGAGTTTCTCAGGCCGAAGCCAATCTCTCACCGCAAAGCTCTCTTAGCCCGTTAGCCTTTCAAGCGTCGGCTCTCCCACAGGCTGCCGCGGCAGGTTGCGATTTCCGATCGCTTAAGATACCGATCTCCGATGCATCGTCGGAGCTGAGCGAGCGAGGCGCGCGCCTCGCCAACGCCGCGACGGAAGGCGGCCCCCGACTTCTCTCGCTCGCTCGCGCGGCAACCCGCGGAGAGGCTGTCGAAATAGAAGCGCGGAGGAGAGGCAGCCGCAGGTGTGTGTGTTCCAGAAGTCCAATGTCAGGCCGTGCCGCATTCAATTTAGCGCCTAGTTAGAACCGACGCCTACGTGGGACTTTCTCTGTCCGTTTTGCCCGAGAGAGTCTGCATGCAGCTTTGGCTTTCATTCAGACGTCAGTCCGAGCGCGAGCGATTCGTTATTTTGATCGGCCGCCGCTGCTCTGGGTGGTTTGTTTCTTTGATGTGCCCCGTTGCCTGTTTGCGTTTCTTTGCGGGCCAAGTTGGCGCGGCTGATTATTAGCCGCTTGACGGACGCGCCGTTTAGTTGGAATATTGGAAATAGAATTTCATTAGCGCGAATGAACACGTTGGCTGCCTGGGATTTAGCGTAATGGGTTGGCAGCCGTTGTTGCACTGAGAGAAATGTGTATTAAAAATTACTATTTTTTATAGTAAAATTTAATATATATGTATTCATTTTTAATATTTTATATAGTAATTTTTTTTTATACGTCAGTATGTCTCACCGTTACTATATAAAATAGTAAAAATTAATACATATATAATAAATTTTAATATACCATTTCTCTCAGTGTAGCTTTAAACGACATGTTGCACTGGAAATATAGAATTGACGTTTTTATCAATCGTGTTCAATAATTAGAATTAGTAAGGTATTTAAAGGTATTTGTTTACTGGGAAAAGGTTGTCGTGTTCATTTATAACATGAATGATGAGTATAATCGTGTCATGCGATTTGTTTAGCTCGGCTTCATTTATTATACAAGAATTCTTTAGATTAATTTACAAATTGTTTTCCTCGTTATCGTAGAATTAGCATTTAATCATTGAATCAGCAACTTTATGATTAATTACCGCTCTTTCCATTGCCATTAAAAACAATAACTATAATGTACCATTATTTTTGAACGCGTAAACATTAGCGCAACATATGCAAATTGACTTAAGTAAACAGTCTTCAACGCCTTCCGCCCAACTTTCAACGATATATACATTTCAAAGCCTCTAATAAAGCGCGATTCATTAATTAAATTCCCGGAGTACAAAGCTGCCCGTGCATACCACCCAAGTCAATCACGCGAATGCACTCTCAGCCCGAAACTCTCCGATAAAACTCTCGAGCACTCTCGAGGAATCTCCGCGAACGCTGCAGGACGCAGAGAGAGACTCGCTTGCGATCTCTGCCGCGGATCGAGGAGCGCGCGCGGCTCTCGACAACGGATGAATATTAATTGTTTGTTAAAAATAATTTACGACGCGTCCTTCTCTCTCTCGCTTGGTATATAGCTGCTCTTTTTGCCGATCGGCAAAACTCTTCTCTTTCTCTCTCTCTCGGTATCGGATGAAGACGCACGCGGCGCTGCAATTAAGACGGCGAGCAGGCATCCTTGAGAATAATATCTGCGCTCCGTCAACGTCGCGCGGCGCGCGGCTGCCTGCTTCTAATCCCTACTGCGCGAGTAATCCACGGGAGCAGCAGCAGCGCACCCGGCACAGTGTGTCTGTGTGCGAGTGCGACTGCACGAAGAGCGATGATTGGAACGGAAGATTCTTAGCCTCTGAGCTGGCGCACTTTTTTCCGAGACGGATCGAGCGGCTCTTTGCCTCGGCGAGAGCGAAAAATGCTTCTTTATGAGTCCGGAGGTAGGCCTTCAATTGACAAGTGTGGCAAGAACGTTCAGCGGCGGAAAAAAAAGGAGCGATCGATCGGTAATGAGTCGGTGCAGCTTTCTATGCGATTTCGTAATGCGTTCGTCAGTCGGGAATCGGCGGTTTTTTTGTTTCGCGGCGAGAAGAGTCGTCGGGGTTTTCGATTGGTGAAAAAGCTCAATATTTCACATTGCGCAGCTAAGGAAAATGTTAGAAAGTAGCGAAATAATGAGATTAGAAATCGGTCTTGATGTTAATACTTCTATTATTTTATACTTGCGTTTTTCTCGAGCCGCTGAAAGTGCACAACGCGAGAGAAACTTTATACGTTATTATAATAGAAATTAAGCATTAAAACTTCATAAAACGAATTCTTATTTCAGATTTTTGAGTAATCGTGCCAAGTTGTCGTAATTCAGTTTTCTTTATCGACGCAATAAACAGAAATGAAAAGTTTCTATGAAAGATGCAACAAAGTATCCTCTAAGGTCGAGCATTCTAGGCTACGGCGCAATAATAATAACTTTTTCCGCTCGTGCAGCACACTTGTTAACCTTAATTTTAACAACTTCAAAACTTATTGAGGTGTACTAAATGAGATCTTGACCAAATTACACCCAATAATAGCTTCAATGAAAAGCACTAAATATTCGACCACCTCGACTAAACGACGCGCTCAATCAATCCATCGCCGCAGCCCAATAAATCGATATCCCAAACCGCGAAATTAGCGATCGTCAAAGCGGCTTTTCCAGCGGACGATTCCCATCAGCGTTCTCTCGGCTCCCCGCGAAAGGGAAAGCAGCGGGCGCAGCGATACGTCTTCGGCTTTCGCGGTCAATGGTAAACACGTGCTAAACGCACCGCTCGCTCTCAAGTGCGCGAGCGACGCGCTCGCGGGCCCTCGGGGTCATCATGTGGAGGCGAACGATAATCAGAACGGAACGCGCTCCGGCGGCAGCACAGAGGCGCCTCTATTTTTCCTTCGCGCCGCTCGGCTCCGCTTCGGTTTCTTTTCTTTCGCGCGGCGAAACGAGGCGAGGAGCGTTGGCTTTCTTTTCGTTTGCTTGCCTGAAAATCGCGCGCTTCGGGAAAATTGAAAGTTGCGTCGTTTTAGAACGAGTTGTGTCGTGTTGCGTGCGTTTTATTTTTGTACCTCAGAGCCGAGAGCGTAATGGAGGTGTACAATAAAACATTAAGGTTCTCGAACGATATTGAAAGCATTAAGATATGAAAATTCATTTCTCCGCATAATTTTCTCACGCCATAAATTCTTCTATCCTGTTCGAGATAAAGAACTTTATTTCCTTCTCTTTAAAATTTTTTAATGGCTTTAATACGTGCAGGATGTTGTTATTAAAAATTCCGTAATAACTAGCCTGTCAGCCTGTATAAGATAGCTTCATCTTAAAAGTCTTCGAGAGTAGTTTAACTTAAACTTTTGATCGAGTCATTTTTTACTTTTTCTCTACTATCCTCTTCACTCAAAATATTTTAAATACACTGAGAAAAAAATTTCATTGAATCAATGAAACCGGTAATCATATAGTGATAGTTACATATTTAATTCTTTCA
>JAWWML010000031.1:4355732-4375169 GCA_035047165.1 Ormyrus rosae | reverse complement strand
TTAAATGATTAAATATGTAAGTGCCAATATATGATTACCGATTTCATTGATTCAATGAAATTTTTTTCTCAGTGTACTTTAACATAGTTTCACGCAACGCGTTTTTTTTCTTTCCAAGACAGCAATGCACTTTCTCAAAAATCACCGAAGTAAAATGATCAATAAGAACTCTTACAGAATGTATCCCCAAGTAAAGTAGAGCATTCGAACCTAAAACTGCAAAGTTGCCTCCATTAATCTCCAATTATCTCCCGGATTACCCATTCAGCTATCCTCTCGCCGCAATGTTTGCCCGCTACTCCGTGTCCCAACAACAAAAGCGCTGCCTCACATCTCCGCAGCGGTGCATTCCTGCACCGGAGAAACGTAGAAACAGAAGTGTGCACTCAATCGGGGGTGGGGGGCCCACTAGCCGGATGTCATTCCGTATTCCAACATTCCTCCCTTCTCTCTTGTTCTCTCTCTCTCTCTCTCGTCCCTCGCGTGGCGCATTTCTAAGCCGTTCATTTACTCGCTTTGCATCCAGAGGAAGATATTATCGGCGCGAGAGAGAGCCGCGGAGGGAGGAAGACGAAGCGGCGCTACACGGAGCGGACAATGTGCGCGAGCGCGTACACGTCAGCTGATTTATTCCAGGGCTCCCCCTCCCCCGCAACTGGGTCGCAACTCGCTCACCTGTTGCAGAAGCCGCTCAATGAAGAACGATGCCGCTCTGGACGTTGTACTATGCGTTTCGTCGGCGCGCGCAACGTTTTGCGACAAGTGGCTTTTCACATTGCCGAATGCTCGGATTGGAGAGATTTGTCGAGTTGGTACACCGAGGATGTATACAGCTTTTGAAAAGTAATTGAAACAGAGAGATCGAGCGGCAATGAGAGCGTCGCGATCGTTTTCGCGAAATGCCGAATCACGAATCGCGATTCGCGCAATGAAAATGTGATTCAGATCTTTCATATTAGAACGTAACCCAAGACGATTAAAATTATCTGTAATTCTTAGAAAACCTCGTGCGCGTATTATAATATATACCATTTGCCGGTCGCTTCTTTTATTAACTTTCTAAGTAAATTGATTGCTACACGCGCATCTTAGGAGTGATTAATCGTCGCGAGAAGCATTCATCCCACATATAATCCTCAACATTATTATAACTTCATTTGATAAGAAAGTTGCACCGCTAGTCGGCTTAAATCATTTTTCAGCCGGCAATAATTCACGTTATCGCCGCTTTGTATCACTTGCCTGTCGCGCTTACAGGATAAAGCTGCGCGAAAAAAAAAAAATAGGCCTGCGAAACATCAAAGCGTTTCCAATGAAAATCCGAAAGCCCGACAGAAAAAAAGTCGCTTGGAATGCATAGGATTGTCCGGCGCGTCACGTAGACGGGACGATGTCGTCCTTATCAAGTACGACTCGAGTCCTCTCGAAGAGTGAGAGATATGCGTGATTGATAAGGGCCGCGCATGCGTAAACACCTTCGCGGCTTCGTCGTCGACGAGCCGACAAAGAGGAGGCCCGGCTGAATTTTCTGGCTTGTTTTTCGTGCATTCTAAATGAATAAGTGGAAAAAGAGCGGCTCTGCCGGTGCAATTGGGGTTTGGTCAGGAAGCTGACTTCCTTTGGATGATAGCTATAATTGTCGCTTGATCAATGAAAGTTGACCGGTTATTTCTGACCTCCGTATATTGGCATTTATGATTTTGCGTGCTTTAATACAAGTGTTTCTGTCAATTACGTCATCATTCTTTCACCCGAAGATAGGAAATATTCTAGGTCATAAATCGTTTAACAATTTCGTTTGTCTTTAAACAAAAAATACAGTGATTAAAGTTTCTTAATAATAAAATTACAGCTTTTTACATGCAACTTTTTTTAAAATGTAGTATAACGTAATAGTTTTTTTAAGCATAATTAGAATTAATATAAAGCTTTGTTATAGACGTAATAAATACTTGAAACTCTCGCTAACCAATGTCAAAGTATAAATAGCACGGTCGGCTCAGGCTTCAGTACACATACTTGCCTTCGGAGCGCGACCGTGCTCCTTGATTTCCAAATTCTCTTTACATTAATCCTTACCGCGTTATCAAGTCAATAAATCGAATATCGCCAGGAGGAAGGCGTCAATAAATCACTTAAAAAAACCCAAAGTTATTTCGCCGCGGCGTAAAAGCCTCTCGGAAATTCCATCGGTCAAATTGACAAAACGAGGAGGAAATTTGCGCAGCCCGGGCTCGCACATAATACTATTGCACTCGGCAGAAATTCGATACAAACAATGGGCAGCGTTCGGTTACCCGATTAACAGAGCCGCAAACATTAAAAGCGAATGCGCATACACATTGGGCCCTCGGTGGCCGCGAGCTTTTTCGCTTGAATGAAAGCAATAATCGACCAGCGCGTGATTCATACGCGGAATATACGCGCGAGAGAGTTAGCTGCCGCCGCGGCGGCCTTGACCACGTCATATTATTACACGCGGCAGCAAGCCGGGGGGAGGGGTTATATACCTGACGTTGGCTTATATGCGCTCGCGATAGGTGTGTGCCGCTTTCCGCAGCGTAAGCAATTAGCCGGAGACGCGAGGAAAATCACGCCGGGAGGATGTCCGAGCGTCCGCGGACAATCAAAATATCCGAGTCGACACTTGTCGATCGCTCGCGGGGAATTTGCTTGAACGCGCGAGAGGCGTTACGAGGCAGAATCAGAGCGATGGAGCTTGTCGAGTGGCTGCTGAATGTCGATTAAGGAGGCAGCTTGAGGGGAAGCGATTGGCAAGGAAAATATATTTTTTGCGAACGGCCGGGGGATAAGCTGGGCTTTCAGTTGCTCGGATCTCGAGGTACATCGCCGATGGGAAATGATTTAAAAACGTGCCTTTTCGTTTAACTATGCTAAAAGTATAAAAGTTAAGCTGGTATTTATTTAAGAATGTATATAAGTGTCTTGGAGATGTTTTCGGAACGTATTCAGAGTAAAAGATAATATTGACAAAGTTTTTGCGATAAGTAATAGCAGAACAAGAGTAAGTAGCGATATAAACAAGGTAATCATCTTAAATATTGTCAATTTCATCAGATCTACTACTATAATTATCCAACTAGCAATATAATTATCTGAACTTCATCGTTGATTATTAGCAGAAAGATTTTCCGCTTTGTTAAGTACCCTTTGTAAAATAAAGTATATGTTGGATATAAAGTATCTAATTCTAAAGTAACTTGGCCTTTTTGCGCATTAGTAGTTGGTAGGTCAACTCGGCCGATAATTCAAAAAATTATCCTTTTTCCAATATTTTATACTTTACTGCAGCAATGATTTAGTATCGAGTATTAGTTTCCTATAAACATCTTAAAAACTAATAAAATCCACACACCCGTTCCCCTTCCTTCATTCGCGTTTTAGACCCTCACAAAAAGCCCGTTCAATGCCACTATAATCCCCATCCCCTCATCGACGAAGCCATTTAAAAATCGGATCTTCCACAGTCCTCTCGAAGGAAAAAGGCTATCCGTCACAATACATCCTCTGCACCCTCGGGAATCTCCGCTTCCCCCCCCCCCCTTCCCTCTCCCAAAGAAAGAAGTCCTCGCGGCGGGAACAGCTGTTCGCGCGCTGCTACGGCTGCAGCGGGCATCGCACCTCGGCGCGTATATACTTTCACTCTTAATCACGAGCGGCGCGTACGCCGTGTCTCGCGTCTGTATATCAGTGCGGACGCGCGAATGAATGAATGTGTGGGTGGCCGCAAAGAGAGAGAGAGAGAGAGAGAGAGAGGTAGACTGCCAGGCACATCCGGTTGGGTGTGTCAAATGTCTTTGGCTCACCGAGAGCGCCGCAGATCCTCGCTCCCCCTGCCTGCCTTTGTCGCTGCGCGGCGAATTCGCTTTTTTATTACGTCGCCCCCCGAGAGATAAAATTATGACGTCTTGAATGGGTATTTGAAGGGGGCTGCCTGGGACCGGAGTATTTTATTAGGATTGTCGAGTTTTGACTTTTGTTTAAAAATTTATTCAAAGTTTTTTTTATGTAAAACATATTGACTGATGATGGCATCGAATGCTTCGCCCTGATTTAAATGCATGAATTAGAATGGTACTGCATAGATATTTTATTACGATCTGAGATATATTTATTGTACAGATTAAACATATACAGCTGAAATTAATTCAACGCGATTATAAATTGTGAAAAATAAGTTAGTAACAAACTAACTTTTCATTAAGAGTCCGGAAAAAAATCCAAAAGGACAACGTGGAAGACGCTGATTGCTCCGTTTAATTCTAATTAATTGTAGTATAACGCGCATTACATTTTATAATCTTCAAGTTATCACTTCGATTCGCTACCGGACTATAATTTAGATATCCAATAATAAACGCCATAAATAAAAGAGTAAAAGATCCCTTAATACCGCAATTTCTACCACTCGATGAAAAAAAAAAGTAAAAAAACCACCTTGCCGGCATATCACTTTCAAAATATTTACTTGCAAATCGGCTACCCGAAGCGCCATAACTCTTTAGCTCAAAGTAAGCGGTTCAATTAACGCGATCATCATTTTAATTCCACTTAGCGTAGAGCCCGTTAAAGTTTCACCGGCCGACTATAATGCGTCCCCCCCGCGATCGGTTCTTCCCCCGGAATAAACCTGTGACGTACGGTAATTGGGCCCCGATCGCGTTTATAGAAAAAAAGCGCGCTGCATATTGCGCGCAACTCAAATCCGGGGGGCGCATATGCGCCTCTCGCGACACGCGCGCCCGAGTATAAAGGTAAATCTTCGCGGACAAGTCGGGAGCGCTCGGAGGGAAGAGCAGGAGAGAGAGAGCAGCGGGGAGAGAAGACGATTACAACGTCGGACGACTTACAAATCCGCCCGAGCATTTCCATTACATCAGCATTGCAAATTGCAAATGAAGGGGGAAAAAAGTCGCCGCGCGCTCAGAGTTCGCATGTTATAAGGGACGCGAGCTGAGGAGCGATCTGTTATTCGAGAGGAAGAGAGGTGTATGCATGAGCCGAGATATCGAAGTATTTGCGGGGCTGCTGTGCAGTCATTGTTCAGGTATTTTTTGCGCTTTATTGCTCTTGGTTGGAAGCGGAGAATTTATTTACTGGGAAAAGTAAAGCTTCTTCAAACCTATATAGTTATTAATTATTACGTAAAACAAATGAATATGCATAACCCCCTGTCCTACTTACGCTGCTGATAAATCTTAGAAACGTGAATTGCGAAACTAAAATTTGTCACTTGTTGCACACTCGAGACTTTAGCTCGCAATATTTGAACAAAGTTTTCTGTTTTTCTCATAAGAATACCTGGAAATATTAATTCAACGGCGAGGTACCGTCTCAGAAGTGCCGAGGAAAGTCCCGGGCAAGAGTAAACTTATGCGGACGCAGAAGAAATTGATTATGCCTAGACGCAAATCAGGAAAGACAATATTTGTCGCGCGAGTGAAACTTAAAAATAGAAAAAAATCTCCTGCGCACTTACAGCTGATAGTCGAGTGCGCGCATGATGTTTGTCACCTAAAATGTGCTGTACGGAGAGACGCGAGTACGTCATTCTCCGGTTCGTTAAAGTGCGACACGAGTTGCTTCAGAGAAAAATCTACAAATAAAAAAGAAAAAAAAAACACCTGGAAATAGATTTTCTTCTAGAAATTGTTTCCATTTTTATTTGCTCGATCTATAACTCATAAATTTTACTACACTTTTATAGTCAATCAATCGTAATTAAACGTAAAACAGATCCTCTCCAAATCGAACAAAGCCAACGCCAGGGATAAAAGAGCCCACTCATCGCCTCCTCCCGAAAAAGCAAGCAAGCTCGCTCGCTCGCGAGCGAAACCCGGTATTGAAAAAGCGGCTCTATACGCCAACATCCGAGCCGGAGTATCGAAACCCAATCCATCGCATCGAGTGCAGCTCGCAAACCGCACACGCGCTCAGGGGGCACGCGCGCATCCTCCCCCGTCGGCACAGCTGTCTGCCTCCTGCGGAAAGCTCCAGCCGCCCCTTCCGGCTTGGCGGCAGATGACGCCGAGGAGAGAGGCAAAGGCCTCTTAATTAGGCGGCGCTGCGGGGCAGCTTTGTAAACGCCCGGCCCATTCCCGGATGGTACGTCGGGTAATTCGGTCGGTTGTCGTTAAATCGACGCGAGGAATCGACCGGTGGGCTTTTGCGGAGGAAAGTCGGGGTTTTTACGGTTTATCGAGGGATTTGAGGATCGAGGTCTTAGCGGGGTGATAAAGGGGAGTGTTTAGAGTTTAACTGTTTACGATCGGGGGGATATCCGCTGTGAGGAACGGCTTTATTGAAAGCGAAGCTTTAACGCCGGTGAATGTATATAAAGTCGCGAGCGCGAAGCGGATATCTGAGTCCGGGGAAAAAAACTTTCTCCCGCGACCGGTTTTTTTTCGGAGCAGTTTCTGCAGCGAGCTCAATTACAACGCTCCGCGTAGGTGGAATCCATCGTAATCCACCTGTAGCTGCAATCTCTTCCCTGTGATCTTTGTAAATTTCTTCGAACAATGTACGTTACTTATTACTCGTTATTAAAGCCCGCTTAAAGAAAGGATTGTATGTTTTTGTAATATCGTGTTTGTGCATTTTTAATGCTCGATAAAATTTATTATTATACGCGCCGCGTAAAAGCTTTGGCTCCATTTTAAATTTTATCCGACAGTCGAACGTTTTTCGCCGCATTGAAAAGATTTTTTTTCGAGGAAAAGATTTATGTTTTATTATCAACACAGTGTGGGAACGCACTCAAATTACAGTGTCCATTTGGTTCAAAATCAATAAACCACCGCAGTAACTCAATGGCAACATTTTTTTTTAAGATACATCATTAAAACCGACTCTGAAAATCTATTAACCTCCCGCATTTCAACGCCGTGCGACGTTCAACGTCATTCCCGCGTGCGCTCCTTCGGCAGACATCGATCTACATCCCGAGCGCCGTCATTACAAGACACTTACCCTTCTTTAAAGTCGAAAAAAATCGACGCCAACCAGCATCCGTATAATAGCCGGGGGGGCTCGGCGAGACGCTAAACTAAATCGTAAAGGCGAGCCGCGAACTTTATTTCCGCCGTTAGCCGCGCTGCTCGCCGCGCGCCAAAGCCCGGCCCTCGTAACATTTGCATTCGCCTCTCGAGAATGCGAAGCTTGACGCATTGTGGTCATTTCTTAATGACCCGCGCGCTCCGGCTTTCGCCTCTCTCTCTCTCGCGTCCGCTTCGAGAGGGACCCGGGCTCTCTCCGCGCGTGATGCAAGTGCTATGCTATAAGTACTCGAGCTTTGATGTATTTGCGGGTCTTGGGGATTTTACGCTCTCCGATTTTACGCGCTCTCGATCCCGCGCCGGCGGTAATTGGAGTGCCGAGTCGGTTTTCCTCTCGCGGTGGAATTTGTAATCGGTTACCCCGATCAATCAAAATTACCGAATGAACGATCGGAATTGCAAGAACAAATTTTGCACTTCCCATTTCTTCTCGCGAATTGCTTGTATATATTATTTTTGAAAAAAATACGTACTCTTATCGAATTTTTTTCCGACCACGCGCCAAACAATTAATACATCCCAACGTTCGCATCGGGAAAAATCATCGAATTCCCCGTTGTTTTTCTCTCGGATGACACACACCTACCGCGCGACTCTCCGGCGCATTACGCGCCTGACGAATGATCCACAGCCTCGCTTTCCCCGTCGAGCATCTCGAATTCCGATCCGCATCTCCGGCCTTAAGAAAGATCTCGCGGCGGCGGCGGCACCTCTCGCGGAACGGCAACGCGCGGGGGGATAGGCCTGCCCGCGCGCGCGCGAATTCCTCACTGTCATCGGCCGCGACAAAAGCCGTCGTCGCCGGCCTGGCTGGCCGCGCCGACTGACTAAGTACCCTATACGTGTGGGTTGGCCGCTGCCGGCGGTAGTAACGTTATGTCATCGCCGTTACGTTATGCGCGCGCGCGCCGCGGGATAATATTCGCCGAGCGATGAGACACGTGCTAATGCGCCGGGTAATGAGGGGAAACTGTTTTTTTTTTTCTTATCTTTCCGTTTTTTTCTTCTTTTTTTTCGAGGGAGAGCCGCGTGCGCGCACGCGAAATCGCTGCTTTTCCGCAAAGAGTCGAGAGAGAGAGCCCGCTAGAGCGGAAAATCACTAGTTTAGCGCGGGGAACGGAGGGTCCCGGTTGAGATTTTTCAGCGCGCGGTGAATTAGCGGCCGTGGGATTAAACGGGAGGCTTTAGCAGCGGAAGGTTAGACGCTCGTTGATAAGAGATCGTTTTCCTAATTGTTATAAATTACTGGCATAACGCGTACTTTTCTTTCTTTTTCAGGTGAGTGCCTATATATATCTCAACCCGCTAACAGCTACTGATTCGTGAGTAATAAAAAAAAAACAAATTTAGCCCTCGGAATTCTCGTAAACAAGTCGAAAGAGGCAGGTAAAAGGGCCGCGCGAAACCGTCTCTCGGAGAAGCGCGCCTCTTGCGCACGCGCGTGATTAAGCGCGCGTGAGGTCGTTCTCCATTCCGCGGATACTTGCATCACCGCGCGGCGCGCTCGAGAGAGAGAGAGAGAGAGAGAGAAGCTGCTCGAGTCGCGTGCCAAATGACGCGAGAAGGAGCCTCTCCCCTGTCACTTGTACGAGAAACTTAAGACCCGTCGTTGACGGCTCGAGAGAGAGAGAGAGAGAGAGAGAGAGACGCACTTGGCGAATTGTCTTTGACTCGTGACGTAATTAATTATTTTGTAACTGCGCGGGCTCGGGGAGAGAGAGCGGCGAATACATGTTGAAATTCGCTCCTTAAAATGATGGAGCGTTTGTTTGCGATGCCGTTATTGTTCGTTTTCTCTCCGGCGAGCGAGCGGTGTGCGCGCCCGTCTCTCTATAACGTAATAAATAAGCTTTAATGGACTAGATTAAAATAGTTTCGTTGATGGGTTAATAAGGCTCCGTTTGAATAAAGTCGTCGGAGAAAATTAGCGCGGCGTAGCTTGTTTGCGAAAAATATAAATTCGGTTCAATTTGTTTTACGCTGCACGAACACGGCGCTGATAATTTCGCATTTGTATAATTGTGACGCTGTGTGAAAAAGATCTTGTTGACTCGACGCTGGCAGAAATTTTATAGTCTTCATTTGCTCGCAACGGGATGACACGAATAATGTCACGTCTATTTTTACCGAATGCACATAAAACTCAATAACCCACACCATAAACTGACCACCTCAATAGAAGCATTCGTAAGCAGCAATTCCATCGAAACGAATCCAAAACCATCGCGTCCAATTCGTTTGTTCGACCTGCCAATGAAACCGGCCAATAGATTCATTAGCTCTCGTCCGTCGCACTTTTCGCACGCTAATCGACGGGGGCCGCGGTGGAAGAGCGATACCCGGAGAGTAAGAGTCGTCGCGAGCGGGGGTTATTTATGAAAACGTCGACGCCTTCGCCGTGCCAAGCAGATGTCCGGCGTTGTAGGCCGTAAATCTCGGAGCCGCGCTCTGGGCTCTCAAATTATTCGGGCTTGTCGCCTATCGCTCCTCGCAATTGGCCACATCCGTGGGGCGAGCTAATCGCCGCTATCACTCTGAATTAATAATCGTGCACGCCCCCACGAAAAGGAACCACTGCCCTCTCTCTCTCTCTCTCTCTCTCTGCCTTTCTCTCCTGTTTCTCCTCTCGATATGCTTTTGTAACGTCCGCAGCGTCGCCGAGGCTCGTTTGCGCTACAGATCTGAGAGCTCTCGGTCGCCGAGGCTTTCTTTGGCTAGCGGTCGTTTTAATGGCGAGGCGTCGTTCGGTTTATGAAAGATGCGTTTGAGTAATTTAAAGCTTTATTTCTGGGCTGCGGGGGAAATAGTAATTGGAAGTAAATTGATTTCTATTTCGGGACGTTTATTGGCGGTTTTCGTCATGTTATTCTACTTTGATTAGAAAATTAATTGATAAAATGTTTACCTAAAATATGCTGACTTATTTCCGTAAAACGATGCAGCATTTAAACCTCAATAAAATAAACAACATAGAAATTCAGCGCCGTCCCACAAGAATCGAGCGCAGCGGTCAAAATACAAAAAAAAAAGCCACTTCTCGAAATTGGCATACATTCGCCATCTCCTCCCGCGAGGAAAAACTGCCAACCGCGAGACTCGCCCCCCGATCTCCCCATCTGTCGACAAAACCAGATGGTGTCCGATGCCATTTCCTCGAGCCGACGGCGCCGATGGAAGCGCGACAAACAGGCTGCACTCGTGTCGCGGGGAGGAGTCGCTGTGGATGTGCCCGGGCTGATATCTCCGAGAGCTCGGCGCGTGTACGCAAGTCGCCTAAGATTTATCGCTGATTTATGGAGCCGATAGATTCGCAGATTTTCAAGTCTTTTAGGAAAGCGTTCACGCCTCGCTGCCTCGCTCGCCGAGCCGTATAACTTGTCGCGCGGGCCCGGGGTCCGATACCGAGCCGCTGATTTTTCTCTATTTTCCCTTTGAATCCTCCGGACTCGCGATTTAGAGGCCGCTGGAACGACGATAGGGCCTGACAACGAAGAAAGGATACGCTTGTTTTATGCGACCGGCTCGTCGATAGCGGAGAGCTCGGAAAAGTCCCGGTGGGTTTAGGTGGGATTATTGTGTGGCGGTTCGAACGGTTCGATTTGTTGCTGGTTCGTTGCTGTTTCCGAGGGGAAAAGTGGAAAAATTGAGCGTGTATCTGGGGAACCGTTACAGCGGCTTGGCGTTTCAGTGTGCGTTTCGTGGAAAAACTGGTCGTTAATTAACTCAAAATTTTCATACATAACTGTTTTATATTCGTTAAAATGTATGCGCGTATAACTGTGTCGTAAGGCTTTTTAATGCATCGGCAACGCAAATTTAATAATAGAAACCTCTCCGAAGACGAATTTTACTGTAAATTAATTACCCTCGCCGTTTGCCAGATTTAAAAGGCAGTATATTTTATTGTTTTTAGAAAGTATTTACTACCACGATTTTTCTTCTGGTTAACCAAACTTTACAGAGTCCATTCCAAAGGAGAATCTTTGAATGCACAATCAACTAACCGCGAACAAGAAAGATAAATTTCTCCTTCGAAAAGAATTGAAATTCAAATGTCGAATGAAAAATTTTAATTTACTTTCTCTCGAAACTGAAATAGCCTGCATGCTTTTCTATCTGCCTACAAGATATACAAGCTTAAAACACTCTAGAATCCTCTCAATCCATTTTATCTGAAACCGTCCCTTTACATTCCGCGCCGTATATTTCAGTCCCACTCGTCACTATCATCTAGACCATTTTCTATCGCCATTGGACTATCGTCACTTCCTCTCTCTCTCTCTCTCTCGCGAAGCTGCGAAGCGCGATTTGCATAAAACACACCCACCGGTAGTTGATACATCGCGCATCCCATCAATAAAACTCCCCCGGTATATCTAAACTCCGAGGAAGCTCTGAAAAGCTCTCCGTTCCGTGGGTGTGTATCTCTATCTGGAAAGGCTTTCGTTCCCGGACAGAAAGCGACTCTTTGCCTAGATACGCTGCCCACCTGCTTGTGCTTAGCCGCGCGCGGTGTCGGGCTAAATTATACCTCTGCGGGGGGGGGGGGGGGGGGGGGGGGGGGGGGGGGGGGGGGGGGGGGGGGGGGGGGGGGCTAAATTATACCACGGGGGTCCCCCCCCCCCCCCCCCCCGACGATACGGACTTACGTGTATCGGCCCGCGAGTAATTCACCATTCAGAGGTGAGCAGCGCCGCGGCAGGCAGCCACTACTGCACCTTGGAATAAATGCCTTGCATAAATTCTGCTCTTGTTTATCACTCTCTCTCCCTCTCTCTCCCTAGCGGCAGGCCTTATTTCTTCGACTGCGAAGTTGAAGCGAGCTCTCATTTTTATAGACGCTCGCGCCACGCTCTGTCTCTGTACTCCGCATACTTTTCTTTTAGCATTCTTTCGCTTTTACTCGCAGCGCGCCGCGCGCCTGGATGTTTGAAATGTAAAGCGGATATCATACAGGAACTTTGAAAGCTGTACTTTTGGACTGCTTGTCCTTTGACTTGATTCAGTTTCCGAAGGGTCGTTGGTTGAATAACAGAGGTGAGTCATCGCGCTCACTATTACGCGGCTATAAAAATTTTAGTCACCAGCCGGTCTTTTAGCAGGAATGCCAGGCTTCGGAACAAGCTGCTTTGAAGTAGCAAGGAAAAGTAATAAACGGCGTCACTTCTATTTTCCAGAAACAATGTCATAACGTCATTACTCCTCGACGCAACAATGGAGGGCAGATAGGAATCTGAAACATTGTGAATGACAACCTTCGAAAAATCGGCAGTGATAAATTCTCAAGACTCCTTGTAAATGAGAATTCCTAGCGCGGCCGGGGTACATTATAAATAAACTTTGACACTCTCTCGCCTCGCAGACAGGCGTTACTTCATACACCTCGCGGAATGAATACGTAACGCAGCGGAGCGGTAAATCAAAATTAGTGGCCACATTTATAACCCCGCGCGCGCGCGTTACATCTCCTTTTTCTCTCCGGCCCGTCTCTTTCCCGCGCGAACTCTCGCGCTCTTAAGTGAAAACTATGAGGTGTAATTTAAGCTCGCCGCGGCCTATTAATGAATGTCAGCCGTCGCAATTACAACCTGGTAAGCCGCTAAATATCCGAGCGGCGATATTGGCCGCCGCCTCCCGATGCGCGCCGCCGCCGAACGGTAAACGCGAATTCCGCGCGCGAATCCTCGCGATATCGCGGAAGAGAAAGCGGCCGGTTTATGTTATTCCGATAAGTACGAGTGTAAATGCGAGTTAGCGGCTGAGCCGCGCGCGTGGCTGGACGTCATAATCCGCGAGAGCCGTTCATCCTTTTTCGAGGATGTTGGAGTCTAAGCGCGCTTCTCATTAAGCCGCAAATGCCGCTCTCGAGCGCGCGATATGTCACCCTCGGGGGCTCCTCTCGTAATTCCACGGCCGGCAGAAATTTCCTCTTCCACCCGTACGGCGATAAATAATGATTCCCGGCGTTCTCCCCGCGAGTCCCGGCCCTGGGCTTGTATATATACCTACGTGTAAAACTCGAGGAAACGGAAAAAATTTTGCAATTCTTCCTGGCCGTGGGTTCGGGAAATCATAGAGTTCGTTTAGCCGGTGAATTACGAGAGTGCGCTCGTGAATTTAATGCGCGAGAGGGCATTAATTAATGTACTTGTGCGTCGGTAGCTTTAAAGGGGTCGTCAACTGCCGTATTAGGCGGCCGATCGGCCGTAATTTGTTCTTTTCCATCGGTCACTTTGTTGCGATACGTTATGATTAAATAAATGTATACTTTTATCTGATTAAACTGCAGCGGTTTCGCAACCACTGCCATATTGCTGCTGGATACGGCAGAAATTTCAGATCCTTACATCTTACTCCAATCCACCACGCAACCGCTAGCAGTACCTAAAATTTACAGACGTGCACCCCTCAGAAAAACTCGACGAATTGTCCAACGCCCCCCAAGATCTTCTCCCATAATTTCAATTTTTACTCGTCTGGCCAACATTCCTCATGCTCGTGATGTCGAGCAGCCCCTCCGAGCCGCAAAAGTCGCGCTCGACTTTTGCCGTTCCCCCGTCCCGTTCTAGGCGTTTATAGGTTAAACCTCGACTCTCGTCGGGGCCCCGGCGCTCGCACGAGCGCGATCGGGTTATATGGCTCGCGGACACGCTTTTAACGTCGCCAGAATTTATGGAGGAGGGTGTCCCTTACTCGTCTCATGAGCCCGAGAGAGAGGAAAAGGCAAGCGCCACGGGCCTTTAACGAGTAATTATATGCGGGTCAGTCTTTGGCGTTACGTAAGTTCCCGAAGGGATTATAAAGCCGCGGGCGGGGAATCCACGCCGCGGCGACAACGTGGGACCGTGGCACTGCGCGCGCGCTTCGAAAAAATTTGACGGCCGCCCCGGCGACGGACGTGGACTCGTGTTTCTTGGTAAGCGGCGACAACGACCAGTTTGCGAGAGGACCACGGCCCCGGACAGTTTTCGACAGGATGGAATCAAGTCGTCACTCGGGCGACCCGCGTTATTTATCCGCCGGCTGGAGTACGGATTGATGGGATGTATGGTAATGAGGTGTCTATATGTAGACTCATAAAGTGTAATTTTGTACCGTTTCACCTCGGCAGATGTCATTTTACGTCGGCTTGATTGGCTTATAAAAGGGCACGTGCGCAAGAGAGAAAGAGTGAGAGGTTTGTGCTAACGGATGTTTTGCAGCTCGTACGCTGAAAAAAAATTTACTTAATTTAAATAAATGGATTATTAATAAATTCATTTATTACGTAAATGTAAATGATCTTTTGATTCAAATAAATATATTTTTCAAACAAAAAAATATTTATTAAATGATGAAAAAATAATTATTTTAATGAATATTTATTAAAATCAAATAAATAGTATTTAAAATTTAATAAATAATTACTTGGAATCAAATAATTTGGATTCTTTGACTTTAGAATTGACGTGTAAATAAATTATTTATTGAAAATAAGCAAATATTATTTAATGAGCCATGGCAGAAGGTCCTAGGCTCATTTTATATAGAGATATATGCAGTGTTCTAAATTTTGACTTTGATGTAAACCAGAGATTGAACCGATTAATAGATTTTGACCTATATAGTAAATATAGTTTAAATATATAAATATTTCAATAGTTGTAACTACAAAATATATCTAAAATATTCCAAAATATTAAATAAATTACTAAAAAAGGCTGAAACCTCTATAAAAAAATTAACTTTGAACCAAAGTAAAAGTTAGGCGAGTGTGATGTATTACCAATGATGTTAATCACAAATATAACCAAAATATGTTAGTAGATAAATAATCTTACAACGAAATCACAGGTTAAAAAAGTAATGAAATCAAAGTAAAACAGTCAAGTTTTCAATTCATAAATATATTTCAATTCATAAATATATTTCAATTCATAAATATAAGCCTTACGATCAGGAATATTTACTGCTGTAAACCTCTTTCTCCATTAAAGGAAAAAAAAACACACACACACCTTAAAATACAATTATAACAGGTTTTTTGAACAACTGCAAAAATTACTATCACAAAGCTTCCTCTAGGAGGAAGCAACAGCCCGCGCGACTTCCGACAAGGTGTCCGTTCTCTGACCGGCCATTATAATCGATCGGTCGAGCGAGCGATTTTGACTCGGCCGAACGCCGCTCGTTATACCTGTTACCCTACTTTGCCGCTCGGTAATTTCAGACACGATTCGTTACACCGAACCGCCGCCGCCGCCGCCGCCGCTGCGTTACGAAATTGCCGGAACGAATGATCATAAATGCAGGCGCTATCGAAGAAATCCACGGTAATAAGCCACCCCCCGCGACAGCTGCTGCCTCAAATTCAGAGCTGTGGGGCTCGCGTGGCTTTATTACTCGCCGTGTGAGTATTTATAACGACGGAGAGAAAGAGAGAGAGAGAGAGAGAGAGAGAGAAGTTGAAGCCCGTAATGAAATTGCGCCGCAGTTTTCGCGACTGGCTTATCGAATAATTGGGTTTTATGACGTAACTCGTAATAACACAGAACAGATGATTAATTGGACGAGCCTGACGTATCTATTACTTTGTTTGAGCATATCTAATTCGCCACGAGGCCACTAAATGCACCGATCTGAAAAGCGCAATAAAAAACCCTTTGATTTAGAGCCTCGAAACTCTTGTCAGCCGAAAGAATAAATCACACGGGCCGCCCTCTCTTTTTACGGCCTCCGAAGCGTGGCTCGCGCCTCTAATCGTTCGGCACGATCGGAGCGCCCGAAATAATTACTCGCTAAACGCCGCCTCGACTCGCGCATTCGTCGGTTCCCGGTATCCGTCATTGTCTTTTCCACCGGGCGGCTCGATAGCATCTAAAAAGGCCCCGGCGCATACTATATGCGAGAGTTTCACTCGCTGCTCGTATATTCATTATCTAAGCTATGGGCCTCCGTGCCGATCGCCGATGCCGCGATAAACCGGGCCTTACGTATTATATATTATTTACATTCTGCACGCGATATATATACCCCTTTGGGGCTTCGGGCATTCATTATTCATAATCCGTCGGCGTTCATTTGCAATCGTCCATCGGGGCGAATTTGACTTTGAGAGCGAGGATGATAATAGAGCGGTCGCGGATCGCTGTTGGCGGCTGAGCTATCGAAATATCGGCTAATTGTTACGTGCGGGAACGGTTCAAGTACGCTTGAGTGGAAGGGATTCTGCGCGCAAATGATTTAGCGGCTTGTGAGTTTAGAAATGAAAATGAGGCGAGTTATTTGTTCGCAGCAATTTCTCGATTGGCAGCTTATTGAAATATGGACTGTACCCCTGACTTGACAGTCCGGTATACAAATTCAACCGATAAGTTTTTCTACAATTCGAATCAACGGTGTAATGCTCGTTCATTATGTCAGAAGAGAATGCGTTAGCTTAATCTTCTGAAACGCAGTGATACAGCGGCGCCACCGTCGATTGAACAAATAGAATAAAATAAATCTAAACGACAAACAAAAGCAAATCGAATTCTCTCACCTCCAGATTCTCAAGGCAAGCAGCCAATAAATATTAAACCTCCCACCGCCTCAGCTACACGTAATCCAAGCGCGGGTTTTGAAATATAACATAATTCAGCCATCGGAACCCCTTTCCCATCGCATTTTTCTCTCTCCTCTCCCGTTCGCGGCTATCTCGCGCAAGCATCTCTGTATACGAGCGGTTCACATAACGCGTACTGCCACGAAAAAAAAAAGCCGCCCGTTATTAGAGCCTTGCTTAATTTCCGCACTTTCACTGCACTTGGACAATTTCCATTGTTTATCGGCGGCTCGCGTTCCGTTTGATTCTCTCTCTCCCTGCCGACGGTCCGCCGCCGGACGACGTGTCTCAGCGACGAATTAGAGCAATCGGCCGACGTATATACGTACCGATTGTTTGAGCATGCACGCGGACCGTTATGCTGTAAATAATTGGTCACGAGCACCGAGGCTCTCTCGGTATATAGCTTCGAGTAATTGTTTTTTGTTTTGGGCAATTTCGAAGCGCCGCCGACGACGACGACGTCGGAGCCAACGGATTTATAATGATGAAAAAGTTAGGCGCAATTGATTTAAGGAAGTGGCCGCGTGTGCCGCAAAAGCGAAAGCGAGCGAAAGCTTGCCGATCGGCCGGATAAAATTCTGGATTTCAATGCAAGGATATGTCTTGTGCGCGGAGCCCCTCTAACGTTTTCTGCGTTAGAAAAGATTTATTGAAATTTGCGCGCGCTAATGTGCGGGTAATGAGTAATATAATGATGCTCTCCGCGCGGTCTCGCGGCACGAGTGAAGGTAACAGTTTTCTTTGCCGATTATGTAGGTCTTTTTCGAAATCTTTTACCTACAACTGTCAAAAAATTGATTCACATTTCCTTGGTGCATCAAAGTTAAAATGGTAAAAGCGTAACTTTATCGAACTTTCAATTTTAAAATGTCGGAAAGCCGTCAAGAGTATTCGTTAATATTTGCTGGAAATTTGATCGGAAGTTTTTAGGAAATTATTTAACGCTTTAATGAAATTTAATATCAAACTGTATGAGGTGAAAGCGGCTTTGTTACGATAGTAAATCCCTTTGTATAAGAAAGTTGCATTTTTCAGCGCAGCTCGATCGTAATTTAGTGTTTGGATTTTTAGTATTGGTTAATGGCTTTTTGAAAATTCAGATGGACGCTATATCTATTGACTTTATAATAAATAACAGTAGCAAACGGTAATAATTTCCCCCTTTAAAACACAATCTCCTATAAATTAAGATCTTTTTGCAGCAAAAAATTATTACCGCAGTTGAATAAGTTACGCTACATTCAACGTAAAGGTAAACAAAATAAGTGTTCCACCTTATCTGGAGCTTTATCGAACATTGCGTTCGACGTAAAAGCTGTAAAAGCATTATCATTCCGAAGAAGTGTCACCGGATCAGCAAATAAATCTCAAAATCAATCTCTGCATCCTCATAACAAATTCCCGATCCGAGCGGTCAGATAAAACCAAAGCATCCTCTCTCTCTCTTTCTCATCCTTATATTAAAAGCTCCCACACGAAGCTCGAGCCAAGTCGAACAGCCCATAAACGTCATCGGCGCCGACGAAAAACAGTTATCCCCCGGCTTCGTCCTTTATCCAGAAAACAAAGTTCCACAAAGAGCCCCGGGAGCGAGATTTCAGGTCAAAGGCATTTTCGCGAGATCGGCGGTGAATTAATGATCGGCAGGATACGTAATTAATAGCGGCCCGGCATAATAATCGCGCTGCCTGCGCGCCGCGAGGGAGAGGAGATCGGAGAGCGCGGCGTAATTTCCAACGATAAATAAGACGGCAGCTCCGCGGGGCCTTTATACAGCGAGAGCCCCTCTCGCGGTCCTGTTGTACTACACGGCTTAGACCGCCGCTGATCAATATCGACGCTTAACGCGGGGAACGGATGCGCGCCGCGCCGCGGCGATTAGTTTATGAACTTACGCATGCCGGCTGCTGTCTCGCGTGTGCGCGAGCCCGAGAGTCTTTATTGCGATTTATTCGTTACGCCGCGGAGAGAGGAGAGAGAGAGTCCCGCGGCTCTCGCGGATGATGCGTTCTCGTTTTGCTCTACACGGAAGCCGCTTCCAGGCTGCTTTTTCAAGCGAGGTTAAGCGCGCCTGCCGGTTCGACGCTTCGCGATGCCTGGTTAAATGAGTATCAAATCGGGATTTTATTCTCGTTAGGAGTTTTGCTTCGTTTTCGTTACGGAGCAGTGGTTTCAATTCAATGCATCTAATGGGTAATTAACGCCCGAGTATTTTTTGGATTAGAAATCTTACTTTTCTGCCCTCCGGCCGGAAAGCGACAACTTTCTGAAAACGAAGTTTTCGCTTTCCAGCGATGTCGAGTAGAAAAATAGTATACGCACCTTGTGAAGAAAAGAATTGGCAAGTTCATAGCTCATGTAAATTGACATCCGAGTCGAAGGCGAGATTATTTTCTTCCCTAAGTGCGTAATATACTATTTGCTCGTTTGAATTTCATTTAGAAATAATACGAGTATGACCCTGGTAGAATTTCCAATCTATAAAATGGCCAGTTCTCGGGTCATAATGTAAACGTTTTTTTCAAACGGTTATCGGACATTTTCAAGTATGAACATAACCTCACATATTTTTATTACACTTCAGTCTCCGTAATATAGTTGTTTGGAGCGGGATTTCTCCTTTCGGAGTTACCCCGTGGATGTAAGGATTATAGGATTTTTTAAACAAAATAAAACACTTCAATTGAGAGCCTTAATTAACAGTTTATTTGTGGCTCAACAAAAAAGAGAGGAAAAAGCCCCGAAGGGCATAAAAAACCTCTCAAAGATGTTATA
>JAWWML010000031.1:4286171-4355632 GCA_035047165.1 Ormyrus rosae | reverse complement strand
TACAACCGAAGATATGAAACTTTATTTAACGCATAAAATTGCCTTCAGGTGGGCAAAAGCAATTGAGCGCTACTGTAAGTCATACCGGCTGCTGATACACAGCTGCGAGCGATATTTATGATGATCTCAAGTGCCGATGTTGCATCGGATGCGTTGTCCGTCTTCTCGATGAGCTGGCTTTGTTCGGGATGAAATGAGTTGTTATTAATTTTGAATATATAGGCATACGTATTTGTGAAATTAGAAATACGGTAAGAATGTTAACGACGATTTTGATTTGCATACAGTGGATTGACGTAAGATCGGAAGCAATCGGCTAATCTAAAAATACCGTGTTATTTACAAAATCACCGCTGCTGATAGAAGTGCAAGACTCGTGTCTATGAATAATAAAAAGTCGATTGAAAAGGTAGCCAAGAGTTAAAAAAAACAAATACGCAGGAAAATTATTCATAAATATTGCTAGCACATCCACCAATGCATCGGTCTCAACAATTAAATCGAGATCGCCATCGATGTTCGACCGGATTTTAAAGAACAATTCCCAAATCGTCCCAGTACGTCACGAGCAATCAGCTCGCACTTCTTCCTCGATCTCGCGCAGCTGACGGTCGCCGCTGTACCCACTCATAGACAGCCGGCAGTGTCCGCTACGAAAAAGGCGCGAGTCGCACTTGACGCAGCAGCCTGAGCGGCGACGGCGGCGGCGGCGGCGGCGGCGCGTTTTCCCCCCTATCCATTGCCGTCGTTACTTCATCCGGAGTGCGTGCGTGTGTGCCTGGGTGCGTGGACTTGCGAGAGTGTGCGCGCGGAGGCGCGCGCGTGGACCACGTAAGCGCGCGTGTCTTTGAATCGAGTCTCTCGAGCAACAGTCGCTCCTCGACGTATAACCTCAAGTGTCCGCGGCGGCGATCGAGCGCCGATTTTTCTATATACCGATTTCTCACGGCTCCTTCCAGCGGTCGAGGCCGATCGAGGCTTTATTTTTAACGATCTCGGAGAAGTCCAGTGCGCCTTCCGAAGCCGCCGAGAAGCGAGCTGCGAGCGACGACGCGCGATGGCGAAGACGAGTGCACCGGAGCCTCGCGAGGAAGGAGCGAGTTCCCGAGGCGATCCGCGGCCGGTGGAAAATTAAAATGGAAATCGAAAGTGAGAACGGCTGACGTCATTCACATAAAATTTTTATCCGAGTGCGCGGTTCGGGCGATGTTAATTTCGAACGTAGGATTTTCAAGCATCTAAAATGGATTCCGGAATTCATTCAACTTTACAAACATAGTAACTTGTCATTCAGAGTAACCTATGATAAAAATATCTGTCCTATAAAATTATATTCATGAGGATAACAGGTTTTCGAGCCGATATACGCTCGTGTGTTTGCTTTACTCGCGACGTAATCGATTATATCGATATTTGTGATTGTTGGTTAACGAACGTTTGAAGAAAAAAAGAAAAGAGTCCCCGGCAAAAGTGAAAAGTGTGTTCGCCTTTGGCATCGACGATGGTGCAAATGTGCATCGGCCTCGCAGCGTCGACGAAGAATTCCAGGTGCGCCGAGGAAAGGGCCCGGAGTTTTCAGGAGTTTAAATTTACACCGCAATAAACGATTGCGACAATATCGACGGAGACGCGGTTAAAAAAAAATGATCGCGCAGTTCGAGGGGCTTGCGCAAAAGTGCGAGAAAACGAGCGGCAGGACTTCATACCGAGGACGGCGATTTCATCGGAATTGAGACGTAGGTGTTTATATGATGTATACGATTGTAGCGCCGATTGTGTACGGTGTCGTAAAGCTCTTGGCTTCGTCGACGGCCGGGATATTTTATTCCTTATTAGCGGAGACATTTGGTTCAAAGCCATTTACATTTTGGAGCATCGTTTTTTTTTCTTTTTAAGTACCGCCTGATAATCTGCGCAGAACGTTGTTATTTTTAAAACGTTTTAAAAATTTTCTTTGTAATTATTAGATTAACCGAAAATTGTGACTCTCTTCGAAGAAATTTCACGTAATTAAAAAAAAATTTCTGCAGATAAAGACAAGCCACCGCATCCTTTTTCCTCCGATTCCAATGAAGACTGCAAGAACGCGCGCAATTTCTCTCCGTTAATAAAAAAAAAAAAAAAACCTGATTACAAGCTCGGCAGAAAGTGATTTTCATTAAATGTGGAACGAGCGGGAAAACAAGCGAAACTTTTCTACGGCGCGGCGTCGAAACGCCGGTAAAAACTTGCTGCTCCTGACAGAGTGCGACAAAATTATGTCCCGCGGAAATTGAGAGCTGCTCTGCTATATATTCCCTTGACGATCGTGCGACTGTCGAGTCTATATACTTTAAATTGAATGTTAAGTTGATTTGTTTGGTATTGTTTGAATTTTCGGTTGAATAAAATGAAGCCTCGCTTCGCCGTAGGCGGCAAAATAAACAACTTAAGTGGATGCGCGTCTCGTAAATTACAATTCAAAAGCGAAATCTTGCAACAAAGTGTGCTCGCGCAGGCCGTTCTTTAGCTGATAGACGAATTTATGGCATTCGTTCCTGCAATCACACTTCATAGTATACGAGGAAAATGGTTAATAGACAGTCGTAAGCTCGTTTTCGAGCTCGTTGATTCTCTGTATTCAAAAAACATCGCTGCCGGTCGTTGCGTATCGTTCTCTCAATTGAAAGTAGTTACTTCCTACGAATTCTTAAACCACTGTGCCGTAGTAAAAGGCGGACAATCGAAATGTAGCATCATCAAATCTAATTTATTCCGCTGGCTTACTGGATTTTTTTTTTTCAGCTCGAAAGATGACGAGGCGAGTTTTTACGGACTCGTCGCTTCTTCGTTACGTTCGCGTAATTTTCATTGAAATCAAAGCTTTTTCCGCTCGGAAAAAACTCCTAAGTAGAAATTAATGATTACCGTCCGTCAAAACTTTTATCGTTCAACGTTCACGCACTTCTTGCCAAGCTACAGTTACGAAGTGCTCGCTCGACGAGGCATATAATTAGAAATCCAGCGGCGATCCTCCCCAGCCCGCTACTTAATTACACCTCCCACCGAAAACTCTCCGATTCTTTACAAAAATCAGCTCCTTTCCGTTCCCACCGCGAGAGCATTCGGATATTCCCCCCACCGACGAAGACTCTCGGCACTTACGAAGCTCGAGAGGCGCGGAATCGCTTTTGCATCGGGCGGTGAAAGGAAATCGGGAGCGGCTCTGCTCGCGAAAAGCGCGGCATCCCGCACCCTGACCTTTCGAATTAACTTATCCCCCCGCGAGCGCCTTAAAGTTAGCGGCCGCGGAGCAAATTACCCGGGAGCTCTCTCTCTCTCTCTCTCTCTCTCTCCCTCTCGCGATATTCGCGATTTCACCGTTATTCCGTGACTGCGCCATTACTGCACCGGGGGCCGGTGCTATTACGCATTCACGACTTTCGACCCGGCGCAACGAGGCATTATCCGCTAAATTAGAGATTTAGATTGCGAGGAATTGGTTCTATTGGGTATCGGGCACTTCGTTAAGGAAGTGGCGGCGCCGCGAGGTTTACAGTTAAATTGGAAAAGAATTCGTTTGTTAGATAAGTCCAAGCGGTTCGGTTAATACAGTAAACGACGTTTTTAAATTAATCGAATTTCTTTCGCTACCAGTTCGCCGCGGAGAATTCCGATTGGAAGTCGAAAACGAGCCGGTGGTTTTTCCGTCTGCAAGAGCAAATTTTTCGTTTAATTTATAGCAGCGATCGATGCCCGGCAGTCAGAAAAATGCAAAACGTCCGCTCTTATTTCGAAGGCCAATGCCGGTCAACGGTAAAATCGTGCTGGAAATTAGGTTTCCGACCTGCTCTCTGCCTCGTGCAAGTTTAATCGGGAGCGAAAACGCGCCTCGCCCATCGGTCACGAAGACGCGACTCGCCGATTTCGGGACGTATAAGATTCGCTCGTAAAGAAATGGAGGCGGTGGCAGAGGGAATCTCGACGTTCGATTACCGCTGCTGATTAACCGGCGCAGCTTTCAGCGGCGCTGTACGTCATTCGAAATGCGCGCGGAACGATTGCAATTGTAACGAGTTCCGCTTTTACTTTTGGACCCTGGATAAATTGCTCGATTTAATTTTTTATTTGTTTCGAAATTCGAACTAGTTTTTAAACAATCTTCAATCTTTAATACGACGATCCATTGAAAAAAATAAAACATTTTAATTCGATAGCCTCGATATTATAGTCGAATATAAAACGAAATTAAAAAAAAAAGCAACAGCGAAGCCGTAAAAAGCTCATTCCTCAAAATTAGTCAACAGCTTTATTTCCCATCTACAAAATCGGCGCGCATTCATCCCGAGCCCGTGGCCGAGTCCCAAGTCCAAATAAAAAATCCCCCTCGTAAATACGAAAATTACGCGTAATGCCGCGCATTAATTTTACGGTGTCATTATCACATTTAAGTTTTAATGCGCGGTAATCAAAAAGCGAGTGCGTGCATCAGCAGCAGCGCGCGGGTGTAACGCAGTTACGGGCTCTCTCGTGAGCGATGCTCACGTACGATACGCGTTTACCGAGAGAGAGAGAGAGAGAAGGAGAGATATGAGAAACGGTAAATTTAATTCACGAGGGCCCGCAGGTCCCGAAACCCGAGCTCTCGGCCCCGGCGATATTTCATATTTTAAACGCGATTTCCGCGTGTGTGCGCAAGGTGGCGTTACGCCTGTGTGTGAAACATTGCGTTCCGCGCACCGAGCATTAATTTACGGCCCGGCTTATAAGCGAGCGTAAACACGGCGTAATTGGGAGGAGCGAGCGAAAATCGTTACGAGATCGTTGCCGAATTTTCGCTCCGGCGAACGCTGATATTTTAATGAGGAACGAAGACGCGGGATCCTCGCGTTTCCGAACGCTGCTGCTGCTGCTGGGGACGGAATTTTTGGCAATTTAACGCGGCATCTTAATTAGAGTCAGAGGCATTTGAGGACTTTTAATTAGAGATACAAAAAAATCTCGGCTTTGAAGCTCGCTATTGAAACTTTCAATTCAGCCGTTGGCCTACGGCTAACATATTTATTAGCGCATTTACATACAATATTTTCTTTGCGGGAACATATTTCTTTCATCTCCGACGCGTACGATTTGATTATTTATTACGCCGGAATAAATTACGAACAAACTGTATTTCAAAGGCGCGTATATGTACCTTTTGCATTAACGCTCGATAGCTTCGACTTTACAAAAGGATCTTCGCACAAAAGCCCAGATTTATTTACTCCGTCACGCGGCATGTGTCTATAAATAAGAGAAAAAACCGTACCGAGACTGTAACAGCTCTCGGGCGACGAAGGCGCCCGAAAATTCGTGACCGACTCGTAAATCGATTGACGAACATTGTCAAATGACCTCTTATTGCCGACAAATTGGGCCCTCGGCACTTTTTCACCGGGACTCGCGTCCTTCCGACTCGTAACGGTGCCGTTTTTCAAGAGTTCTTAAGAACTTACCTGGCGTACAACGTCCGACGAAAGATAGGGAGAGCTTAAAAAAAACACTCATATTTTGAATTTGCCTGGGAGAGGCATAAACCACGTTTCGACACCAACACAAAAACCGCAATTTCTCCGCGGTTAATTTTTCGTTTATTCGATTTAACGCCGCTTTTGCCGCGGTGTTGTTCGATAAACTTCAGTTTTACGTCCCTTTTTATTATCGGTAAAATCACTTTACACGTTTCCTTTAATCTGCGCTCGCGAAAAATATCATAAAGCGCAGATGTGCGTTATCCTGCTTTTCGAACTTTCTTTACACACTAACGAAAATAACAATTTTTTTTAAGTATTCCAATTAAATTTACGCGCGGCCATTAAAAGCACTTGACAAATGCCCGTTTTGCGCGTACAAGGAGCTTATCCGGAATCTCGACAAATCATCGCAAGAATTTCGGTCGATCGGGCATAAAAATCGCCGGGGAAACAAGGCCGAGGAGCATCGGCGAACTCGGGATGTGCGCATGCGCAACCTCCTTTTTTCAGCTGACAGCTCGGCCGAGCTTTAATCGCCTCGATAAAGCATCTCTCTCGCGATGGGAAAGAGCGGGAGGAGAAAGATCATCGCGCGCGCTAAGTGCAAGGCGGCAAGTCGCGCCTTTTATCTCATTCTTTTCTTCCGTTATGCCTCCTCTTTAGGTTTCCTCTTTTTTGTTTCTTTATCTTCCTTCGCTCTCTCTCTCTCTTTCGACTTTGCATTCGCGGCTACTTGAGATGGCGCGCGGATAAATCGAGAATCACGTCTCGTACGTCATTTTTTACGAGCGCCTTCGTGCTTGCGGAGGGCCGAACCAGATTGCGCAATGAAATTCCTTTTTTTTTTTACGTTGCGCAAGAGCGAGATTCTTTCGAACTTTTAGATTGTTAATCAGGGATTTATAATCGAGCGAATTTTTTTTAACCAGTTTTGCTGTTCGGTGAACTTTTGTTTTATCGAAAGTTTACTTTATCGATATTGCATCTTTAATGTAAATCAATCTATTGTATTAGGTTCGATCAAATTTTAAAAGCTTAGCAATGTTATTAAATTTTTATATAGTAACGTCAATTTAACTTATAGTATACTTGCTGTTCTCCATACTTTTATTAAATTTCAATTAAGTAATTTTAATTATAATTTTCTCTATTAATTTCCTTTTATTTTTTAATGTACATAATTATATTTTTCAACTTGCTTTTTAAATACTGTACATTAATATGCATAGAGAGTTTTCCTGCCAGACGAGAAAAAGATACGACAATAAGCTCTTTAGGGCCATCGCTTAGCATAATTTGTAAGAGTCGTTGAATACACTCAGAATGATATGATTATTTTCATAATCATAATCATAATTAATTTTTAAATAATTAAATTATGCAAGTACTTAGGCAGTCACTGCAGCGTTACAAAATCAATAGGAGCCTTACATTGTCCACATACATGGTGACACTGGTCTACTGGTTCAAAAAAATTACTGGCTTCCGGTGCAATAAACTGGAACTTCAAAAAAGCGTTGTTTTCACCGTTGCATCCGATGAAGTATAAACACGTGCACAAAGGGCGAAGTGATCGATTCGCTTTTCCGCTCAGTGGCAGTACTTGGTGCAAGTAGAGGATGATTTTTTTCAAAAGGGAGAAAACTTTTTTTTTTTAACTTCTCTGGGGTGACTGTATCTGAAATAAGATCAAACTTGATATGGATCTTTCGGCAGGTCGACGTTGTTACATTTTTCGTTTTCAAATCAGTTACTGCAAATTATTTGCAAAATAATTCAGTTCCAGGGTTCTTTCTGAAGTTCAAAATAGGTACTATAAATTTCAAAGTTTCGTTAAATATTTTTCAAGACTACATTTAAATAAATATTCAGTCAAATGAATCACCATCAGAATGAAATAATAAATATAAGACTAATTTTTTCGAAAAATTTAAGATTACTCTAACCTCTCCTCTAACCCTAAAACTCTCCTTCCACCTACCCCCCTCCCTCCCCCGAGGCCTCGCGGCATCTCCTTCGTATTTCGCGGCAAAGGCGCATCCCTGCCAATCCAAACGGCCAAGTAATTCCTCCGTTTATCGGCGCCCGGCCCGCACTTGACTTTTACGACAGAACGCGCAGTACGCCTACACTTGAGCCGGTGATTTTCGACGTAATCGATAATGGCGATCGAGAGCGCGACGTTCGTAAATTCCAGCGCCGGAAAAGGAGGTAGACGTCGCGTTTTTTTTTTTTTTTTTTCAGAGCCCGGAAATTAATCGCCGGTGCACCGTCGAGAGATCGCCTCGAGTTTTTCCTCCGGATTCCTTCGGAGGGACATTTTCCGCACGTGCGCTTATGCTAATTTGGTTTTGAGGACTCGTTGGTGTCTGTAACGAGAATTTTACTGTGGATATTGTAGCTTTTATGGTTATAACATTTAATAATCTATTAATTATCTACTAAAAATCTTGTGATAACTATTTTTTCTACAGGGCAATTATCCCTTATAAGCATTTGCTTGATGGTTAAGTGTGCTTTGTAATACTATTTCACCTGCAGCTAAAAATTTTTCATTGCGCTCTAACGTGCGGATTTACTCTCCGCGAATTGAGTGTAATAGCTTTTAATAACGCTTTGTTTCGCAGAATCGAGTTATTCAATTGAATTATGGCAGTAAACCTATCTGTGTATATTCTTGCATTAAGAGTGTTAATAATAGTAATACAAGCGTTGGAAAAATTTTAATAGATATTGATTAAAAGGCACCTGATTGCAGTTCTTCCGAAGTATCTGCAATTTTCTCCGTCATATTTACGTTCGAATTTATCGCGAGGTAATGATGGGTAATTCAATTTATAAATAACAGCTTCAATCGATTTGGCACTATTTTCATCCTCGTCGACGTTATTCCCCAATTCACGAATTCCCGACAACACTTTAAAGCGACGTCGGAAAGATTTGTCTCGGAGGCCGTTTATTCTCCTGGCCGTCAAAAATAAAGCAGCTAATCTGCGCGGAAAAGCGCGCAGAGAAAATAATTTACTCAGAAAGTCACGAAGCCCCCCGAGTATAAGAAAACGGCAAACTCACTCGCAGAATCGCACAAAGGCCCATCTCTCTGGATGTGGGCCGCTCGCATGCAGAGACTCCCATGTTTATAGTCGCGCGGAAAAGTAATAGCTCTCTTCCCTCTCTCCCTCCCTCCCTCCTTTATAGTCGAAAGGCATGAGAATTACCGCGTGCGGTGCAGCGCAACCGGCCTCTTTAAAACTGGCGACAATTTATCGCTCGGGCCGCGGCGCGCGGGACGGAAAAAGTCAGCCGCGAGGGTCAGCCCGAGAGTGAGAGAGAGCTTGAATCACAAACACCGCGCCTTGGCAATGACACTTTTTACAGCTAGAAATCGATTTACGAGGAGCCGAGCCCGGCGCTCGGCTTTGTCGCCGGCTAATTGAAAGATTTTTAACGGCGCCACGCGGCGGAGAGCGAGGCTGCCTCTGCCCGGCTGTAACTCTGCCCGGGACTGGCCGCGCGGAGTCTGCGTAGGTGACGGTTAACGCGTCGTAAAAATTCGGACTTTACGCGCGGGAGAGATGCGATTCTTGGATCACGATTTTTTAATCGATGGAATTCGAAAAATTTAGTTCAATGATGTATGGTTTTCAGTTTCTCGGAATGTTTAAATAAATTAGCCGTTTTAGAATGAATCGCCTTAAACTTATTTGTCGAGGCAGCCTTTGAGCGAGCCTTTTTTTTTGCAAGGTTATTAGCTGGACTATCGAAGTTATCCGCTAATGACCGCGGAATCAGTAATCCCGCATTATCTTCCATACGACGTATAGTTTCGAAATAGCGGGGAATAATTTTTAAATAAAATTAAAATCCCTTTCATGAAATATATCGATGTATATTACAGTTCTTGCGAAGCTAGGCGATTAAAAATCGCGCAATTACGTTCCGCGGCAGAGAGAGACGAAGGAATTTTTACAGCCGCGCGCGCCGCTCGTCGATGAAAACTTGCGACACTTGATTTTGCGCGTCGTGCCAAGGATCACCGGTACGTTATATTAAACCGCATTGACGTCTCGCGCGCAGAGCCGCGGACGCGACTCGTCGAAGGATCTCGCCTAACGAGGCGAAATAAATTCCTTTTTATCCCCCGACGACGGCATTATGCGAATTAAGTTTTAATGACACTCTTTTACGCGCTCGCCGTGCGCTTAAGGTTCCGCGATTATGCCGTCATTTTCGTAATTACCCCCTTTATGTGCGCACTTGACGCGCGAAATTCTGGCGAATGCGTCGTCGTTTGATTACTTTTTGTTTTTAATTTGACTGTACTTTGACGTATATATTGATTTTTAGAAAAAGCGTCAGCGAAATTGGCTTTATATTCATATGTTGTAAAATGACGCAACGCCGGGTTAATACAACAATTACCCATAAAACGCATTGTGTACGGCATATACCCTTTTTGTCCGTGACCTCAATCGCAGAAAAAAGGAGTAGTATACAAAATTCGCTTACACACGTTTGCAAATTCGAAAAAAACGAAAAATTTTCGAAGCTCGCTTTAATTGGCAAAAAGTCCGTCATCAGTTAGCCGAGCAAAACAAATTTAGAACCGCGCGCCTTTTCCCATTTGAATTTGAATTCACTTACGTCGTGAAACTCGACATTAATAAGCAGCAACCAGTGTTCGAGGTGCTTAGGCTCGAGAGTGTAACAAATGTCGACAAATGTTTTTCTTCCGGCCTCTCTTGCACTGCGAACTAATTAACTCTCTCGCCGGCGGATTGAATTTAATGCCTCCCCGGTAACAGCGCGAGGATGCAGCGATTAATCAGCGATTCAGCAGCGCGGCGCCGTAAAACTTTTGCCTTCCCGCGAGAAGCGAGTAGAGGAGATGCGCAGTTTCGCGCGCGTCGTCCCTCGTAATCGGGTGAAGGTTCGACCCGATATAAAGCCCTGCGCTCCATTTCCACCGGCTGCGTCGCAACGGGGACAACGGAACTTTCGACTCAACAGCGCCCCGTTGCGCTTCGTTCGAAAATGACAACTCTCGCGCCCTCCGGCACACACAATGTCGCGTTGGCGCGGGTGAATTTCAGTTTCGCGGAAGCGCCGATGAATGGCTGGCCTTTCGCGCCTAAAAGTTGCGACGTTTCAGTTTTAGTTTTGTCAAAGTTTAAATTACTTATCGGCAGTCGTCAAAGTTGCGGTGGTATTTTAATTATATTTTCGTAAATAACGCGATGGTCCTTGAGACGCGAAGCAAAATAAAATAAATTCTAAAAAGTATCATAATGAAAGAGAGACTGTACAAAGAGACATAAACGAGGAGAAACATAAAAAAAATTTCATTCCGCTCAATCACGGTTTCCATCATCGCTCAAATCAAAGCCACGTCGTCCTGGATATTAAACCTCTCCCACTTACGACTCCTAAGGTCCCGAGGTTTTTGCTCGTAAAACAGCGATTCCCCGCGGCACTCGTCATCGTCCAAACGACGCGAAGCCATCGGCAAGGCTCTCTTCGTCGTTAGCGGTCTTTGCTCCCGCATCAATAACCCTCGTGTGTCCGAACGCGCGGCGGGGCAAGAAATCGGCGGGCTTCTGGCGCGTTTGTAGGCTGGAGAAATTGGCCGCGGTTCTCTCTCTCTCTCTCTCTCGCGGCAGTCAAAGGTCGCCTTCCGCTTGGCGGCAATTAATTCGCGCGATTAAATTAGCGGGCGCCGTTTAGCCGGGCGCAATTACCATTCGACGCGCTCGGCGGGCGCGCGCAAGGCGATATTTTATTGCGGCCGTCCTTCTGCCGGCGTATAATGAGCCGAAGCCTCGCGCGAGAGGAACTTATATCGCGGAGGAGAGTTTGATTCCGTTGGTAAAGGAGCCGCGCGCGCGCGAAATTTCAATTTTCTTTCGACGGTACGTCGCTGATGCGAGGGGACGATGCGAGGTAAAAGCCGTGGAAAGTGAAATTTCTTCGAGAGCTGCACTCGGATGAAAGTAAAAAAATTTTGAGTATTTGCATAATTATCGATAATGGTAAAGTGTATAATTATCGTCATTAAAGTCAAGAAGCTGTTGGGTGTTGAATTGCTTGAATTAATATAAAATAATTTGACTCTGGAGAGTTATTAATATATTTATTCAAATTTATTAATAAATAAAGATAACAATGTGAGTTGAGCACTTGAATTTATAAATTAATTCTGTTTTATCGCAATATTCTACATTACCGCATACAATTGTAAATAAACGTAATCCCTGCTCGTGAAATTCATAAATTCATCGAGAAATAAATTTTATCTATCAAGTAAAAATTTCATCTTTCACGAGCATCGACCAAAAAAAAAAAAAAAAAAAATTCCAAGAATGCTTCCGATCGGTCCCCCATCGATCTAACAAAAGTCATCGGCGATAATCGTCCAGGCCGAGTACAAGGATACCTCGCCGCGCAGTTCCATGAGTCAGTGCTCGGAGCGCCGCCCACGCGGCTCTCTCTCCCTCTCTCTCTCTTGCGCGCGTCGCAGTTTATAATCGGACTTCCCGGATTCGCGGCGATGCCTCCTCTCGCGCGACGGCGACGACTGCGCGATAATATATAAAAGCGAAGGCGCAGAAATAGAGGCTCTCTCTTTCACTCCCCGAGCGACAAAAGCGCGGGAGGGACTGCCGGCTTGCACAAGACGAGTGTAATATTGCGAAACGGCCTTTTGTGCGCGCGCGCGCGCCTCGGGATTATCGGCGTATATCCTGCGCGCGCATTGCGCAACGCTCCCTAAGGCACGCGCCGAGTAATGCCTTTGTTATTGGAAGAGAGAGAGAGAGGTTACGCGAGTAAACAATTCGACGATTATCGAGCGCTTTTCGACGCTCGACTCCTAACGCCGGTAGCGATTCCGGTTTTAAATGGTCACGGTGACGCGCGCTTAATTGTCGCGGTCGCTGATGCAACGCCGATAAATATACACTCGAAGGTTAAGGTTTTGAAAAAGGATAGTCGGCCGGGCGCGCTATTTTTTTTCTTCGATTCGAGTCGCCTTTTTTTTTTTTATAGCAGAGAGTATGATGTGGGTTTCCTCGAGGTGGAGGTCTCGGGGGATATGATTCATTGATAATTACGCGCCGCTGAAAATTTAAGAACGAAACGCGCTATTATATGGCTTTGTTTTGAAACTGCTTGCTCGTTCTCAATGTTTGAGGTTTAACGCAAAGTGCTTTTACGGCGTAATTTGCTTGAGAGTAATGTGTTTTTTGTTGCGACGTTTTTTACTTGCTTAAATGACTTGTTTTTGCTGCTAGTCGCTAGTAAAGCTGAAATTTTATAGTACTTTTAATTACTTATTAACAGTACATTAAGAATTTCATACACTGGAATATTTTACTACTTGATAGCTAATTGCAGTTCTATAATTAAAATTATCAGAGAACAATGTATATAGATTTCAAGAATCTACTATAAGCCAACGTTTTCTTCGGACTAACGAGGCATTTAAAAATTCAAAACGACTAAATTAGAGCTAAGCATTGGTCGAAATGTTTCTCTCCTGCAGAATAGACTCCTCGCTCCATAAATAAGCTGCCTCGGAGAAAATTTCCTCCGCGACGGGACTACGAAACCGCCTCGGATAACAATTCAAATTCATGCATCAGTGTCGCGCGAGCAATCCGGCGCCTGTACTCTCCCAGATCAGCCCGGAACACTCCCTCGAAAAATCGAGCGCGAAAGCTCCTTTGAGCTCATCGACGGGGCGATTAGAATTTCAATCGGATGGTTCCATTACCTACACCCCTCCTCTCTCTCGGCGCCGCGGACGGATGTGTCGATAAATTAGCGCGCGACGCCGAGGCTCAAGGCGCGCTGTAAATTCAGGCTTTGACGCCGCTGCCGGCTGCCTCCTTGTTTTTCTCCGCAGGTAGGATATACTCGTGGGCGGATACGTGGAGAAATGATTAAACGCGGCTCCAATCATGGCCCGATTCACTCTCCCGGATCGATGCGACACGTTTATATGCGGGCAAAGGGAAAGCGATATAACCGCCCGATGTATTTGTTTGCGCGGCAAAGCGCGCGCGCTTAGGCTTTTATGTGGAGTATCGCGAGCTTTGCTGCGGCTTTGAAACATATATATATATATTGCGGAGAGGAGAAATTTATGGAGTGAGCGTTTGTCTTTGGTTTCTCGTAATGCGCTCTATAAATTTCGATCGGGTGAAAAATTATTTCATTACCGGCCAAAGGTGAGCCGCTTTCTCGGCCGCGAATAAATGCAGGCCTTGATTTTTTATTTATCGCTCTATTGGGAAGGATTACCGGGCGATTTGCTTACAAAATTTCATCCTTTAATTGGTAAATATTGCCTCGTTCTCAAGGATTTGTTTCGAGGATTATCCTTAGGATGAGTCTGACGTAGCTGCTAATTGTATATCCATTTCCTCCGACATAAAAAATTTAAAATATCTTCCTCGAAAAATTCAAACCTTTCATTAAATAATTATTTTAGTAATATATGTATATGCAGCACCAGACGTAAATTCGCATTTGTACCGAATTGCCGCCAAAACTCCTTACTTTTTTTACGCGGGCAATTAACAGGAAATTACCAGAAAAAATCAGGCTCATAAAGCAATAATAACATCGATAAACGCAATATCGGCTCTCCCTCTCCGCAGCTATGCGCATTACGACGCGTCGCGTCCACTACAGTCGCTTACGAAAGAGCCTCGCTATCGGCTCGCTTGAGAAACGACGTCTTTATCCGTGCCTCTCGTCCACTTCTCTCGCGCTAAGTATTTCGCGAGCGCCAGGCTCCTGGCGAGGGAGGGGGGGAGGCTATAATCTCGATTATGCCGATGCGAGCGATCGATCACGCGCAGCGGGTGCATTGTTGTGCTACCGTAATAACGGCTCTCTCTCTCTCTCTGCCCGTTTCTAATCGCGTGCGCTGCCTCTCTCTCTCCGCTTCGCTTATCTGCCTGCTGTTCCTCCTCTGATTTTATTGCCGAGGAGCGATAAAGCAGCGCTTGTAATTGAGCCGGAACGATGCAGGCTGGAGGATTCGCTTCTCCTTTTGTTTCTGTTTAGATGAGCTTCTTTTGCGTTCGGGGAAACTTTGATTTATAGGTCGACAGGGTTATTATATCGTTAGCCGCGACGCTAATAATCGCTCGAGGAATACGATGATTATTGTGCCCCGGCATGCGATTTGGTTTTCCTCGTTTCGTGCCTGCATTTACGGATGAAATTGTTGGCGTGGTTGCTTTTTACTTTTATTTGGAGAGCGATTAGATGTTATTAGCTTTGTTCAGGTGGCGGTTAATTTGACATCTATATATTCAATTTGAATCGATCTAATCTTTAAAAGAATATAATTCCCACGATATAACTAAGCACGCATAATGGGAGAGTTATAAAAAATTGTCAAAAATATTAGTTTACAATTTTTTCCAATTAAAATCGGTATTTTTTACGAGAATTTCTGACATTTGCATAGTACCAATTTTTCAAACTTCACTGTACTATGTCATATAGCAAAATTTAGATTTGGAAGCGCTGAATCGAAAGTTTCGCATGTGTAGGTTAACGGGAAAATTGACGACCTGCGAAGTCCGGGGCCGACCGTCAAACTGATCGACATGGAATTAGTCTTTTATTATTATTTTTTTTTTTTTTTTTAACAAACACACTGCAGTCGCGATGTGAATAAGTGAAGTCATATTAAAAAAAACTTTCCAAAATTTTATCGTTAACTTTTAGAAAATATTTTTACTTTTTAATTTGTATTTTCATTAATTCCTTTATAAGAACATTAAAAATAGATTAAATTAATTTTTTCTTGGGAAATGGATATCTTCCTTTGTGAAAAGTTTTACAGCGATGCGCAGAGACTCGACTTATGCAAATTGAATTTTCCCAAGAAGCTCACGCTAAAGGAGAAGAGTAGAATGGAAACATAAAAGGAATATGATATTATAATAGTATGCAGTCTACTACAAACTATATTTCCGATAAATACTTATTTCTCTTTTATTTCTATTTTCTCTAAATTTGGTACTAAACAAAATTGTGGTAAAAATTTATAATTGAACGTGAAAAAGTATTTTTTTTTATATTACACATTGACAAGAAGATAAGAAAATTAATAAATTTAAAATCACGACAAGTTATTAAAAAGTAGGTCAAACTTCTTTGGAAAAGTAATATTGCATAAAAGACGAAAGTCCTTGTTCCTTTTTAATAAAAATTTTTTCATAATTCAATCTATTTGCCATTGATAAAAATTGTCTTTCATACCACTCGAAAGAGATATACGATCCCTCCGAAGCCGTAGAACAATTTAGAACCCCAAAAAGTTAACAAGCCCCTACCTGCCCGCATATAGTAGCCCAAAGCAGCCTATCAAATTTTCTCCTTCTCAAGTGACGTCCCCCGAAAGCTACCAAATCTCATATAATCGCTTTATTATGCAGCTGCCGGTTCTATAAATATACATGATCTTCCCACTCCAGCAGAATTTTGCGCCAGCAGCGCGCTACTCTTTCTCCTCCTTCCATTTATTATTAATTATCTCCGGCTGTACATCCAAAACCCTTGCGAACTCTTCGTCAGTTCCTCGGCAAGCGCGGCCTGTCTAACCTGCATTCCTTTTTTTTTTGCTTCGCAGGACGAGATTGGCGAGATCATAGAGTCGGTGCCGCCTGTAAAAAAGGAGGGGCGTCAGGCGCCGGATCGTCCGCCGCGCAGGACCGACGTTACCGGAAGTCGACCTGTCAACGACGGCGTCAGTGCTGCCAATACCAACAGCATCGGCAGACGTAGGTGGCAGCCCGAGGCGCAAGACCAGAAGGAGCCGTTGAATGATGGCTGGTCGGATGATTTTCTCGCCGAGTTTAACAGCATCATCGAGAACGAGATCAGCAAGCTGACTAAAGCAGTGGACGAGAAAGAGCGGGACACGCCCAAGCAGAGGTACAAGGAGCTGCTGATTGAATTGGGCATCTCGAACAGTGAAAGCTCCACGGAGGACGACAAGAGCACCAAAGAAGACCGAAGGAGGAGAGAAGCGAAAATGACGAGTCGGCATCAGCACATGTTGAACTCGGACTACGACGAGCCGAAGGATCAAATCAGGTCGCAACGGAGAATCAGTGGAAGCTTGCCAGGTAATCTCGAGGATCACCAGGGCAGCTTTACGACGTCCGATTACGACGAGCCCAGTAATTGCCTCGGTACGAAATCGAGCGCGGAGCTGCTGCGCATCAAGCAAAATAGTTCTAGTCTGCCCAGCGGCTTCGGGGCCCGCTTCGCCTTGCCAAAGAATAGCGTAGAGAAACATAGTAATAGCAACGGCAGCATGAACAATAAGATACCCCAGGTGAAACCGTCGACGGATCCGATGCCACGATCCCACAGGATGCTGAAGGCGTTCGCGAGGTCGAGGAATGCAGACGACGCCAAGGCACAGCTGCCACCGCAACCATTCCATGACTCCATGAGAAGGAAAGCCAGTTTGCCCAGCATCGGGTTGATTTACCAGAGGAGACGAGCGACGACGAACCACTACGGAAAGATTCAGAAGCTAAAACCCAGTGAAACCAATCCAGAGCCTGACTACGAAGAGATTCGCGACCGTCATCAGTACGAAGTCATCGGGAGATCGAAATCCCTGGAAAACAACACCGCCAGATCAGCCCCCGGTACACCAACAGAAGTCAAAAGAACGCCTTTCTCAAGATTGTTAAAAAAACACAAGCACACGCCGATCTACAAGGACAGTTCCGCCGAGGCTATTCTCGTCAGGGTCTCGTCCTTACCGGACCAGGATTTGATCAATCTGTCGAACGACCGGAAAGACCCGAGTAAGTTCACGACGCCTCTGAAGAGCAACGATTCGAAGAAAATTAGAGCCATGTCGCCGCTGACGATGCGCTCGGACGCGACGGCGAAGAGGCTATCCGAGTCCGACAAGGACGTCACGCAAATCAGTCCGGTGGAATTGAGGAGGTTCCACGTTGGTAGTAACGAACGGTTCAAGTCGAGCAGCAACGACGTGGCCGTCAGTTGCGATTTCCCAGAGGAGGAGAGAAGCGAAGTGGACGGGATTGTCGCTCCTGACGGTGTAACCTTGAGGAAAGTTCAGGAGAACGGAGATGCGAAGGCGCCCGTTGATGAGCAGAACCCCAAGACGGCTTCGGTGAGTAATTGCGTCTGATTAAAATTAGAACTCGACTGCAGTTTCAATTAGCAGCTCGAAATATACGCTTAACAATCGACCGTAATTGAATTTGAAAAATAATGTATTTCATGGCAGCATTTTAAACGATAAAAGAAATTAATTAAAAATAATTAGCACGAAAATTTTATAAACGTTTTTTTGCGATTCCATTTCAGTTACCTATATCGCTTCAGTCTTTGCTCTCTCGCTTGACAAAATCGGGAGGCTCCTGCTGTCCAAATAGTCCACCAATGGATGGTCTGGGTTGCACAGATATGGCAACGCAAACATCTCCGGCTATTTCAAGAAGTTCGAGCTTCACGTGGGTGAGCGATTGCGAGTCCCCCCACCATGGTAAGTTACAAAGTAAATAAAACTCACTTTATCTCTAATTATAATATTGTTTCCTTTTGAAAAACTAACTTGTTCTGATGATTAAGCAGCTCGATCATTTTTAAAAGTTAAAATTCGTTTATATAATAATAAAATTAACACTCGTGAAATTTGGTAGAGAATGTAAAACATGCAAGGCAATTTATTGCCAGTTTTAAATCAATAGTAAATAATTTCCTTTTCTTTCTTATCGTCGATCGTTGCTTTCCAATTGCAGATTTACACGCAGACTCGAGGTCCTTGCAGGACGAGGCGATTCTCAATCCAGCTTCACCTCAGAACACCGTGGACGACGACAACAGATCTTCCTCATCCTCTCAGGATCTTTTACAAAGCATGGACGAAATTTCCTCCGGAAGTCTTTCACCGGACACGACAGATCGGGCTTCTCCTTTGGAAAGTGGAATTGGAACGGCTAGTCCTCCTAGAAGCACAGATCGGCGTTTAGTGAAACGTGAGTAACACAGCAAAATGCCTTATATTTTTCGTAAAACTATTTTAAGTAATAATAAATAATAAAAGTACGACGTTCTACGTAATTTTACTTGAAAATTGAGGCTAATTATCGAACGTAATTTAAAAAGTTATAAATTTTTTTGATGCAAGAAAGATTTAGCTTTATTCATTTATAAATCTGTAGAACTGCCTTTTTAAATTGATATTACATCATAAAATTTATTGCATCGCAATTTCAACGAAAAACTAATTTTCAGTAACACTATCCAGAACCTCACGGTTATTAAAAATGTTCAACCTCACTCTCTCCCTAAACTCAATCTCTCTTCCTCAGCTCCGTCGTCGACCGTGATCGACGTGCCTCCGTCCTCGAACAAGTGCCACCGCAAGGAGACCTGGGAGAGGATACGCCGCCGGCCCTCGAAGCTCTGCTCCGGGCTGCGCGGCTCCGACGAGCCGCAGGAAGGCGTGTGGATCAAGCGCGAGAGCGTGCACACGCAGACGCGAGCCGACGAGGAGCCGAACGAGGAGCGCGACTACTCCCAGGAGGCGGTGGACAGCAGCAGCGGCCTCGACGACTCGCTGCCCAGGGCGAAACCCGCACGGCCGAACAATCTGCCGCTCGGTGAGAGAAGAGCTTTTTCTCTTGATTGGATTCGCTCGGCGCTTATACTGTCGGGTGATGGACGAGCGGATTGCGTGGGGGAGGTTTTTGAAATTTCGAATTTTGAATCGAGGCTTTTGAAATGCGAGTCCCTTTGTTTGGTGAAAATAGGGAAGGCTCACCTAGCTCCGGTTTACATTATTCAAATTTCGTTACCTTCGCTGAAAATGAAGGTTTTTTTTTTCTTTTTGGAAGGAAATAAAGGGTTAAATTTTCGTGAAGGATTCGGTCAGTTTCATTTCAGTGCATTTTATCGAGTGAAATTAAATTTATAATAAAAAAATGAATAATATCAAAAGGCGTAATACGTGGATCTGGCAGCTTTTATTTCAAATAAAAGCTTAATCCTATTGACGTTGTATAAATTTTAAACTTGGGCGCGTAACACCATATTTTAGCATTCTATTACGATGTTACAAGCGTAAACTTTACGATTTAATAAATATTTTATTAAATCCGAAAATTTATTAAAAATACACCACCTTGAATGAAAATTTCAATTCACAGGCCTTTCAACCACCGGCAGTAGTTCTCTAAGTTCGGGCGAACTTTTAGGAACTCTTCCGCGAGCTTTATCCTCGCCCTCGACGGCAAGCTTACAACTAAAATCGAGCGAACCGCTGATCATCGAATTAGCGGGGAAAAGTAACAGCGCGCCACTTCTGGACAACAACAACACAACGACGGAGAGCAGCATCGCCGAAGAACCGGTAAGTTTCGGTCGTTACTTTTCTTTCACTTTGCTGACTGAGTACGTGTTCGTATGTAAAGGCACTTGCAAAAAATAAAATGCAGTAAAGAGCAAGATAAAAATAGTAAATGTTGAACAATGTTGTGTACGCATAAAAATTTCGTAAAAACCAAATGATTCTCCCCTCCGAAACGAGATACGCATCATATATCGATCGCAGTCAGCTCCGAAACAATGTGCATAAATTCCGCGACAATCGAAAAAGTTCCAAGTCCCTTGTGAATAGTCCCTGATTCTCGCGCAGTTCAAAACCTAGAAACTCTCGGTGTACTTTCCCTCTCGACGGATGACAAGCAACGGTCCGAACGACCAGCATTAATCATGCCGCGGTGATCGCATTGCGACGCGAAACACCGGATTACATGTGCAAAGCAGGGACGAATCGCTGGCCATTAGTTATCGAAAGTACGGCCTCTCGCATATACCGCTCGATTTGCCCGCTTTATTGGCGACGATAATTTGCACGAGTTATACTGTAACGAGATGAGCTGCGGACGGGGACGCGTTCCCAGGATTCTTTTGGGGAGTGGAGACTGAATTAATGGGCTGTGAAAATTGGCTGGACGTTAATGCGCTCTTAAATATCGGATGTTTATAGTTATAACTTAATTCGAAACCGCTCGATTCGAGAAAATGCAGGTTATATCGCGAAAAAACGAGGTGTCTGAAGTGGCCGAATAAAAAATGATGCTGGTTAAAATCTTCGATTAAGGATTTTTATAAGCTTGGTGATGTAGTATTATCGTTGCATTGCACATTTTACATGCATAGAATAATTTATAAATGTTAATCACTATTACTTTAATAGTTTGGCAGTAAATATACTTAATAGTCATATAATATTAGAAATTTATTACGCGTTTGAAAATTTTTCCATCCTTGCAAGTAAAATGAAACGTTAATTATTAGAATTATCAATCAAATTAAGTGGAATAATTTCGAGTTTTAAGAAATATAAATCTAGCATTCATTAATGAAACTTCATGAATTAAAAATGTTATTTTCCAACCAGATTATGAAAGAAGCCGCGTCTATAATTAATTTTATCACCACACAAAAACAATACAAATTGTCCATTAATAATAGAACAAACTTTTTCTCACGTTAAAAAGCTCGTCAATTTTTTTTTATGTAAAACTAAACTTCCTCCTTTACATGATAAAATATTGGAAAAACGCTCTAATTATAAAATTCTTTCATACGTCGCGGCAAGATCTAAAATTAAATAGCGTATGATAGATAAAAACTTACGTTTACAATTGTAACTTCACACGGAGAGAAACATTTCAATAAAAATTACTAAACTTTCTGGTGATGCAAGCACAGAGTGCCAAAAACCAAAAGATTACCATAGTTTTTAGTAAATTTTATTGAAATTTCAGGAACATTCAATAAAATCACATGAATTTTTACTTTTCATTAAAATTTACTAAAAACTATGGTCATTTTTTGGGTTTCGACAGTCTGTGCTCGCTTTTCTAAACAGTATAATAATTTTTACTGAGACTTTTTCTCCCTGCAAAAATTCTCTTTTTATTCGTTGAATTAATAAACAAACATAGTCATTTAACGCAACTCAATAGTCTTGAAAAAAGTTAGTATTCAAATAAATTATATTTTTTTATAACCATCGGTCAATATAAATGAGTCACGATATTGCATTCTGCGCAATAACGTACAAGACAACGTCAGCAATCCGCAGCATCGGATTGGGAAAAGAAAGGACCCTCGGGCCGAAGCTCGTCCGGAAAATTTCTTGGATTTTTACGCTCGTATTCCAGATGAAACGCGTATTATTGCTCGGTAATACGTCGTAACGTCATAATAACTGAAGAAGTGCCTGCGGCGTCCAACCTCGACCCGAAAGCTCTACGTAAGCTTCTGCTACGTGATTTCTACTCCATCCCCCTTTCGTAGGGAGTGTTTCACGTTTCCTCGTGCTGGTCTTTTCCGCTGCTTTCGTCCCTTCACCACTCGTATTTGCCAATGGCCTTTCTCTGTAACTTGTTTTCGCTTTTTCTTCGAAAAGCTTTGCAGCTTGCGGAGAATTCTTCAAATCGATTGTTTTAGAATATTTGATCAGTCTCAATTTACATTTTTACAATCATATACTATTGTTGTAATATACTATGGTATTATTATATAGTCTTTATAAATTTCTAAAAATAAACTTTCCAATTTTATTTCATCAGCTACATTATTGATGATCTTAAATTCAATTTTATTTTATCGATCACTGGGTTTAATTTATGCAAAATAATATAATAACCTCTTACGCTCTCTTTTTTTTTTCGATATATTCCGTTCAACTGAGATTAATCGGTCGCACGTGGAAGCTGCGTCCCGCCCGACACAATCAATTCGATTACAGCGCGTGTCGCGGGCTAAATTGAGTTTGTTTGTTTTATCAACCTACGCAAATTTATTCATATACGAATACGACGTCTTTTAACTCTGCGACTTTCACTGAAATTTTCATTCAAACTTCGTGTACAGAAGGTGTCAGTATTGAGCTGCAAGACAATGCAATCCATTGTTATCTAAGACTTTACAAAGTAATTACATATTTTAGTAGCGCAAAAATTACTATATTACCGAATACTACCTTGACAACACTACAATTTTCCGTACAAACTCCTCGAGAACCCTCAGATTAAAACTCTCACAGTGCAGATGAAACAAAAACAAGCCCGCGGCCACTTCGCCTAGGATCTCCATTAAAATCTTCATTAAAAAAGTGCTCCACTCGGCAAGAGGGAAGCAAAGGAAAATCAGAGAGAACCAGCGAGAGAGGGTTATCCGTCGTTGATGAGGGGACGATTCGCAGCTCTCCCCTCCGCAGGCGCGTCGGGGGCAAAGAGGACGGTGTGCCGGTCGGAAAATAATCAATGGGGCGGCTACTGCGCTTCTCTCTCTCGCTTGAGCAGGTGCTCAGGCACTCGCTCCGCGTGTTCTATTTCGCGAGCGGTCAAAGCCGAAGCGAGCGCTCGAGCGTGGCCTGCCGGCCGATTAGCCGGATGACGGCCCACGGCGACCCTGGAAAAGCTCTTCAGGTGCGACTCGCCTCTTTGAGAGAGGCGGGGAAGCTCAATTTTTGTCCGGCCTCGTGTTGAAAAGAATCGCCGTCGAGCTTTATTTCGACGATTTTTTTTGTTAAGGGGACAGCATTATTTTGCGGAATTTTATTTGAGGTTGCGGATTCGCGCGGAAGAAGGACGCTTTAGGAACGAATTTTAGTCGGTTGTCCCATTTTCGGGCGCCACGTGCGCTCTTGGCCTCTTTAAACTTTTGGACAATGAATCTGCGCAGATGTATTTAATCAAAGTTCCTGTAAACTTTTGCCTGTTAAAGTATGCTTTTTGTTTTTTTACGTGTATAAAAATTAATTTTTGTACAGGCAATTATTCTTGTAATGATCGATACTTCTCTATAAATAAATATTTAACGTCAATCCTGTACCTTACTAGAAATAATAAGGGTCTAAAATTTCTTATAGAGCAGAGCTATTTTTATTCTGGTTCAAAGTTTCAAAGATTAAAAAAGTCGTTGTCTAAAATCGCCGAAAATATGCTAAGATAACAATAAACTTACTATAAATAAAATTACGCAAAGATACGCAATCGATAAGCGCTTTATTTTCGACCCATTACTTTAAGAAGCCATCTCTAAGCAGCCTCTTTACCACCGCAATATCTGTGCATTAAAAAATCAACAATCTCCGACGAAGCGCACCGGAGCGTAAGCGAACACTGCGAGATTAGAGAAAAAATCTCCAAAAACCTACGCAACTCGTCGATAAAACAATCTTTCTCGCTGCTCGCTCGCGCCCCCGAGGAGACTCTCTCTCTCTCTCTCTCTCTCTCGTGAAAAGTCGTCGATAGTCGGCTCCTCATTCCACATCATCGGAGACATAAATCGAAAAGGCTCGCGACGGCGGCGGAGCTCCTGAAATAGAAAGCGATATCGCGAGGTGTCACGCAGCGAGAGAACACCTACGCACGGATACCGAACGACGTTTCGGAATGACGTCGACGGCGGCGCCGAGAGCGTCTCCCCCGGGATTCGGAAGCGGGGAATCCGATAAGAAGAGTACAAGCCCTCGATTAACACTTATTGTATCTACGGACCTCGGCGCGACGTTTCTCTCTTCGCGCTGTGATCGAGAGAGACGCAGCTCTGATTTCGTCTTGATTGCTCGGTCGGAACAATTTTTTCGAGTTCTTCTGACTTTAGAAAATGTTTTTAATGCCGCGTAAAATAACGAGGTGCGATTGTTTCCAGAGCGGAGCGGAGGATCGAAGGTTTGAAAAATTCGATGGCGTTTTAATTGACATTATATAGCTCGTTCTGGAGTACAGTAATAAAACGGATATAAGGTCATGGCTGTCAGTATCTCGGCTCACGGGGCATTCAGACCTTGTTTTCGCTCATTCAAGTACGACGCGTGAAGGTTTTTGATTAAAACCCAAGGCATCATAATTAAAAACGCGTTGATTATACCGCGAGAATATATAAAAAAGTGTTCTACGAATAGAAATTTTATTCTTGGTACGCTGTTTAATCTAAAAAAATATTGCTCGCCTGATTATTCGACAGTTTAATTGTTTTAAATTTATAAAAAGTTTCAGTATATAAATCATATTAGATTCACAAATGGTAAATCATCGGTCACAGTTTTTTTTTCCTTGAAACTACGTTTCTTTTGACCGTAATAAAAAAACGAGATCTACTTTATGTTTCATACTGAGAATTCCGACATGATTTTTTCGATATCGCAAATATCTCCCGCCCTATAACGCGGGCATAAAATAATAAAGGAAAGCGATAAAATCGCTCGAAGCTAAGCCCTCAAAGATGCCAAGCGCGACGATCGGCCATCGGATCTCGTCTAACGAAACAACCCGTTAGATCCCGATACATCGGCTGTACCAGGGCACACCAGCCTCCCGTTCAGCCTCTCTCCCTCTCGATCCCCCCATATAATATAGGCGTAAATATTTGCCGTCGAGAGAGAGAGAGAGAGAGAGAGAGAGAGAGAGAGAGAGAGAGAGAGAGAGAGAGAGAGAGAGCCTTAGGAGCCTGCAGGCGACTAAATAAGTATGGATGGTCAAGTGCGAGTCGTTATTTTCAATCTAAACTCCGGGCTCGAATATATTTTCGGGGCGAGCGGCGATAAATCAGTCGTTGCCCGGCTATTTAGATAAGCGCTTTAAAATAATATCGCTCTATATATCGCGCCGCGGCGTTTATTCAACAATCGACGACGAGGAGCTATGCGCGCGTGACTCACCGCGGCGAGTATCGGGAGAGAGAGGCTTCGATAGACCGGCAACGCGAGTTATATTAAATAAGCCTATTTGCATTATTACGCGAGGCGGGCTTAAATCTGCTGCGGGTCCTTCTCCCTTGCTGTAATTCAGCGGACGATGGGGTTGTACATAGTTTAATTTTGCAGTATTTGCGGTGTATAACGTTTGCTCTATCGTAATGCGCTTAAAATAGGGGGATCTAACAATCGTGGATTATTCGAGCCTTTCGTAATAATTTACAGTTTTATTTGTTTTAACGCGCAGTTTTGACCTAATAAATTAAAATAAATATTCTAGTTTTAGTAGGCGATTATATGGCGATTCGAAGAATCAAGTTTACACTATTATTGATGAGTTTTTCCATTGGATTATTTCAAATGTGAAATTGATTAAGGGAGACCTACAGTGCCTTGTCAACGTACCATTTTACTGCTTTTATTTTACTTTAATTTTAATTACTTTTTTACAGAACTAATGAACAATTACTTAAAGTACCTATCAAATATAGTGCGCCAATAATTGAAATGTTTCTTTCCACTCAAACACAAAATAAATTGACGAAATAAATAGAATGAATTATTATTTCACTTCCTGCAAATGCAGTAGTCCATTGGAACAGCTATTTTATTTGAAGCATTTAAAACATTGAGCGACAACACAGTTGAACAGCTGCACGCTGCTTCAAAAGTATATAGTTTATAAATAACGAGGTTCTGGTTACCTGCAAAGTTCCGCGCAAACATTCAGCAACACGTTATCTCTTTAAATTAGCAGTTTCCACTTTCCGCCCTTTAATCAGCTTACTTCATTCTGTTTCAGAGCCAACAGCAGCCCCGTTCGCAGTCCGAGCGCCAACTATCAGGTGAGTTTCGTCCACTTCTCTCGCAGTTTACAGTTTGCACGTTCCCCGCCGTTTCGAGTTTGCATTTTCGCGCGTCTGTTACCCCGTTTCACGGGGAACTTTTCAGGCGAAACTTTTGAAACTTGATCAATTCGTATACGAATTCCGTTTGCACGAAACGCGGCGCGGGATTTCGCGCGTTTACCAAAGAGAGATGAAGTATTTTACACACCGGGCGTCGGACGGAAATGGATTTTAAGCCGTATTCCCTCGCGCCATTTTCGTATAGCGGCGCGCGAGAATACAAGGGGGAAAGCGAGAAAGTTCGTGCTTTGTGTCCGACCTTTGCCTACTTCCCTGACGAGCACGTGTGAGTAATGGAGTTACGATCGCGCGAAACTGTGGGAGACGCGGCTAAGAGATGAGGAGCGAGCCACGTGGGACGTAACGGAACGAGTTGGAATATATACTGTTTTCGATGAGCACTGGCGTAAGCTTGTTACTTGCTACTGTTGCAGTAAATAATGCTGTTCTATAGGAAATACATCGAGTGTACGGGAGTATAAAAAGTTCTACATTAGTAAAAGCAAATGAACAACGTGAAACGTGCGTCAGATATGATGTCACAGAACGGAATCGTAAAAATCTCTGGAGTCCATTAAAAGTCGGATTTTAATAAAGTTTCCTACCTTCGCGTTGGACTAAAAATATGCTAGGACACTTTTGTCGAGAGACAATTTTCCGACTTTGAATATGCGTCAGAAAACGCGTGGTGGTGTGTTTGCGTTCAACATTCTTTATGTTTACGTGGGTAGTGAGGGTCCCGCTTTATGAGTTTGGCGACAAGGCGAGAGTCTCCGAAAAAGCGCGCCCTTTTTACACTGACGTGGATTAACGAGCTCGCGAAAAAATATGCAGTCGACGCGCACAGCGGCGGCATGCTAAATTGATGAACAAGTTTTGTTACTCCTCTCTGTTTGGCGAACCAAAAAAGACGCTGTGATGCAACTCGTGTTTTACAGCGAGGTGAAAAATTCTATTGAATGATTTATTGCTATTTTTTTCCTGCTAAAAAAAGAACTATCACATTTTAATTTAATTTGACAGAAATTTAGATATTAATAACGTTACGATGCAAACGAATGTTTGTTAATTTAAAAAGAAAACATTAATTACAAAAATCCGAGCCCATTATTTTACTACCCGAGCAACAGCCCGAGTTAAAAATAATTTATCGATAATAAATGAACTTCCTGGCTCGGTCTCGCCCAATCAAATATCAATTACCCATTCCCGTCCCGGGAAAAAAAGCTCGCCTAAATACCGCCTCGGCCGATATAATTATTTGCGAAGCTTTAACGGCCGAAGAAAGTTTGCTCCACTTCCCTCCTCCGACTCGATATCCTAGGCGCATTTAAAGCGCGCGCCGCCGCGCGCAGATACTGAGAAACGGTCCATATAATACAGAGAAAGCCGCGGATGACGAGAGAAGGCACACACGATTCCTACATAATGCCCCGCGCGATCGACTTTAATTATCGAGCCGCCGCGCCGCCGCGGCGGCGAACTCGAACTCGTTTAAAAACTCGCGCGCCGCGCGAAACAAACGAGTGAAAGCTCCCGTCCTCCGCTTTTGCGTTCCGCGCGCGAGATACAGCCGCTGCCGCCGCGTTAATTCCGAGCGTGATTTATCATACGTAGCTCTCGAACGAAGTGGGTGTAGGTCATAGTGCAGCGGGGATCGGAAAATCGATTAGCGGCCCCGCCGCCGCCGCCACCGCCGAGAAGTTCGCCGAGTAATTGTGCTTTGCTTTTTCGCGGCCTAGGATGAAATAAATTAGTTGGAGGATCTGAGGTTTTGTTGGCGGAACCTTCTGCGATTTTATCAGAAAATAGGCGAAGATGCGGGATAATTTACGGGCCGTGCGTTCGGTTCGGGAAAAATTGGGATATTATTTTGCTCGCTTTATGGGACGTGCTATTTTAAAGGCTGAAAATATGACGAGTAGGTTTATAAACCTTTATTTTCTTTATTTAATATTTTGTATAAAACAATGATTTACGTAACGTGATGAAAAATGTGCGGGCTTGGGTATACACTTCGCACCCTTATCTTTTTGCCATTTTCTCTCGAAATGCGGGCTAAATTCTATCCCATCTTAGCAGCGATTTCTCAAATTTTTTCAAACCATATAAATGTTTCGGCAATGAATAAATAAAAGCCCTTACCCTGCTTCAAAAGTAAGCTTGTCATTCCTGCACCCGAATTATCGACCGCAGAATAAAAACCAGGGAAAATAAAACTAAAGCTCCCCCTCACCCCAAGCAAAGATCAATCCGTCTGATTAAATTTGAAAAGTCCGCGAAGCGACAGCGACAGCAGCAACATCATCTCGACTTCGGCGTCGCATCGCGAGAATCCTCGAAAGTCACCCTCCTCTCGTTCCGATGCATAATTAAAGCCCCATAACGCGCGAGAGGGGGTGAGAGAGTCTGTGTACCTGCATGCATGCTTAATTAAAATTTGTTTATACCCCCCAGAACGCGCGTCTGGGGAATAATCAGCGCCGAGGGGTACACGACGGCGGCGGCGGCGGAACGCCGTCGGTGCGTTGAACCGCGTCCGGTGATTTATCGCGCCCGGGAGTGTAAGTGCGCACATGCCAAAGGGGGATGGCGCTGCTGCCCGGTGAAAATTCGTTCGCGTTTTTCATCTGTCGGAGCGGTAGACGCGACGGGCCGTGTTGGGGGTGTTTCACCTCGGGTTTTTATCTGTTGCCGCAGCTTTGCCTCTCTCGCTTCTTTTTCGGGGGCTCGCGAGTTTACATGGCTTTTTTCGTTGGACATTCACGAGGATGCGGTAGTTTTTTTTTTTTTTTTTTTATTGGTACACGACGACTGAAATGATTTTAATTTTTTGGAAATGTGTGTGAGAAAATAGTAGTTCTCTCTGGTAAATATGAGGTAATGATGCGTTAATGACTACTTAATTGTTTCAAAATATGCTATGGCAATTGTAATCTATTTCTCATTAAATATCGAATATTATTCAAAACTGTTTGAAACATTACTTTTACATCCAAAAACGTTGTTCTGTGCAAGGAAAAGTTTTAAATTTATCGATTCTGTTAGAACGAATTCCAGTAATGACGATAATCATCGGAGAACTCGACAATTAATGGTGAAGGTACAAAAAAAGGATAAAGGCTAAATACTTGGATGTATTTTTTTTTCTTTCTCCTTGTACTAGATAACTTCCTATTTTTCTGTTCAATGAGTATCGCTCTATTGTGTATTGTACATGCTTTTCTTAATATGTTTTATTGTGCGAAACTTAAGACCCTTGGAAAATTGCTGTAATTTCACACTTGAAATATTCTTTAACAGTAGTATGCCTTCGTTTACAAAACAGAGCAAAAAAAGAATTTTCTTTGTGCTTTGATTATGTCAAGTATGCAATTATTTTCTTCTTTACAACACAGAGATGAGCACTGACGTCCTCTCTTTTTGTATCATCTCAAAAATTTAATTTTCTTTCAAAATTCCAAAAAATGCAGCTACATAAATAAAAATAAAAATTAGCATTGTTAGGAGTCAAAAGCGCCAAGTTAAAAATGAACCTTTTAACAAATACGACAGAGAGCCATCAAATTTTACGAGCACAATTAGCCCGAAAAATCTCGCTGCCTCTCTCGTCCGAGCAAAAACTATCGTATCGCCAATGCGATCGCATTCTTTTCCTAATTACGTCTTCATTACCCCCGAGTTTTTCTGTATTTCCTTCGACATCGGCCCCGCGAACAATCATCTCCTTGCCGTCTGCAAAAATCGTCCGCCGCTCGAAGTTCGCGGACAAAAAGAGCGACTCGGCGCATAAAATCCCATGCAAATGGCAGCCGAACGATCGAGAGAGATTCGATCAATTAGCAATTAATTGAGCCGCTCGCGAAACGAGTCGAGAGGAGGAAGAGGATACACCCATTGTGTGCTACGGCGGAATATCCCCCATAATGGCAGAGGTAATGACGTCGTCGAATAATTAATTTCCCTCTTCCACGGACGGGGCAGCGTGGGAAGGAACAATGTCTTAATGCAATTTGCGACTAGCGTCTCAATTACTCCCGTCCTCCTCTCTCCCCCCCGGTTTTCCTTCTTTTTTCGAACCCTCGATTTTGCCCTCCTCGAGAATCGACGAGCGAAATGCCGAGTTCGGGCGAAGCTTGTTTTTCTCAATTTCTTTTTTGCACAATGCGCCTGAAGTCGAGTGAAGGGAGTTCGAGTGTGGATTTAATGGATTCGGTTGAAAGTTTGCTTTGACGCGAGGCAAACGTTTTGAAAGAATTTCTCACCGTTCCTTGGATGATAATGGCTGAATTCTCGCAAGCTCTTTAGGGACAGTCGTACCGTACCCGATTGTCTCCACTTAACGAACGCTCTAAATTCATTTCTTACTTAGCGAAGTATATCTTACTTAAACTTATTTGCCGTCAGCGAAAGCTTTATCTATTAAGAAGGGGTCCTTATTCGAGGAATAAATCACTTTTCCTGGAAAAGCTCCGATGAAACACGGCACTTATCGAGGCAGCTGCTGCGGAAAGTGGCGACCGACCTCTTTAAATTGCCCGGACTCGCTTATTAGGACGGCTTAAATGGAAATTCGCTTTGATCGATCGGCTAGGTGGGTGATAGTTCCCTGAAATGAGTCTGCCAGGATCTTATCGTCGCGGTTGCGAGCCGCGCGGGTGGAGGTATTTTAGATTCATGGAAGAACAATCGAACCTCGATATTCTCATCGTTGCATCTCAGCCGTTTCGAACGTATTTCGATTTTTTAAGCGAGCGAAGCCTTGCGGTTTTATTTGATATAGTTATCTCCCTCGATTATCTTTGGAATACATTTGCGCTTTCCTCCAAAAAGTTGAAAGTAACTCAAAACTCCTTATCGGCCTACATTGTCGTAGAAAGCAGTCGAAACAATAACAAAAAGCGTCGAAAGATCGTCCTTGGCCCGGGAGCCTCTCGAGAATTATCGATCCTCCATTCGCGGACCGGTGACTCTCTCTCTCTCTTTTGCGTGCAAACCTACAAGACGGAATCCGGAGCGAGCGTCGGGTCGCTTCTCCGTTTCGTCGCGTTGATTTACGTGGACGCGTCCCGTCGTTTTCCGGTATTAATCGCCGGGCACGCGAATCTTGGCGCTGTACTCGCCAGTATTGATCTCTGTGCGCAAAACGCGACAACTGCGTGACCGAGTTGTTGGGGAATCTTGGCGCTTGGTTGCTTTAGTGCAGAGACCCGTTTGGGTTGTGTTTGATAAGGCGGACTTGATACTTGTGTTGAGTTGTTCAGCTTTCGGATGCTCTAATGAGGAGGGACGGAGTATTTACTGGGTATTTTGTAGCGGAAAATTCTAACGAGGTTAAACTACTTGTTGGATTATTGAGCAGCATAATGCTTTTGTTCTTGGAATAAATTGATTGTCTGGCCTGTTTTAATATAGTCTCGAGTATTCAGAATTATCGAAAACAGTAAGCGCGTTTCGAAGATTATAGTTTTGATTTTACAAAAGTATATCGAATTTTTTTTTTTATAAAAACTAACAAAGGATTCTACATGACGTGATTTCAACCATTTTGACACGTTTACTTTAAATAAAAATGACGCAAATATTTTATAAAATCTTCATTTCGACAAAGAAAGTGTCAAATTAATATTCCCGCGCAGTTCTTTATCTCAACAACAGCATAAAAATTGGAACGAAAACCCAAAAAACCACATACAAAATTAATAAAGCAAGCACTGATCGTCCGGAGCGAACCGCGACGAAAGACAGAGTGCGTCCTATCTCTAGGCAGGTCAGTGTGTTAAATTAATGAGTCATGCCACGAGTCGCTGCGTCAATTAATTTGGGCGGCGCGGTTAGTACAATGGCCACTTTTGTTAGGCTCCTCCCGTACAATGGAGAGTCTCAAACGCGGAATTTATGATGAAACGGCGCGAGCGGAGAGCTTCGCGCGCAATTAGAAAACGGTTTTCTCTCTTAATCGAGAGGGAATACCGCGCGCCGATCGCCGACGCCGCCCGGCGACGAATAAACAAATATAAGGGCGGATAAAAAAGTTATTGAGCGCAATGGATGAAAGTGGACTTTCAGCCGCGGAAAGGGGTTTTAAACGAAAATGTAACTTCATTCGTTACTCGGCGAATAATGAATTCGCAGCATTTTTTCATTATCTCGATGCTCGACTCGCGAACGTCTCGAGACGAGCTTAAGAACATAAGCCTGTCTTAAATTGAACTTGCGGAGATTCTTCCTCGAGCGGGCGCGCACACTCAAAAGTTTCCTTAAACTACTTCCAAAAGTAGAATGCTTGACTAAAAGTGCAGGAGATCCGCATCGCGCATAATCAAGATCGTAAAAATATTCATGCGCCGGCGGCAAGAGCCGCGGACTCAAACGGCGCTGCGCGCGGGTCTTCAAAGAAAATTTCCCTGCCGCTCCCTAATCTCGGCCGCGGATCGGTTTCGCGTCCAGGAAAGTGTGATTCCTCTCTATTGTGCGCGGCGAGAGAACTTCTTTCCTCCTCGCTCGGAAAGTTTGTTCAACCCTGAGACGTGACGGGATTGAGCAAAACGAGAGAGAGAGAGAGGCCCCCTTTTTCGGCGCGGACCAATAAGCGCAAAATATTCCGAAATGGAATTTACGGGTCAATTATTATGAGATGTGACCGTTGCGCAACTCGAGGCTCGGCGAACGATGAATCGAGCGACGGCTGAGTGGAGCGCTCGATCGGGCTTTGAATGTGCCTTAAATGAAGGAATGCGAAGAAATTGTGAAAAGGGATCTTTATGGATTCGTGACGTATTTTTGACTCGGCGCGCTGCTCGGCTTTCAGAAAGCTTAGGAATGCTATTTTACTTTCCTTCTGCTGTATGTAAGTTAAATGTTTTGCGAAAAGTAATGAAAAGCAGCTAGTCCAGATGCAAAGACGTAACATATAAAATAGTAAATTGAAGTATATAAAGTAAATAAAATATTAAAAGAAATTAATATAATTTGTTACTGTGATTACTAAAGTACCAGCCGTAAGTAGTATGTTGTTTCAATTAAAAGAAAATAAAACAATTATTTTTAAATTCGAAGTGTCTAATAGTGTTAAGTGAACGCAAATTGTTTTTTTTTTTTTTTGTGAGTGGTGTTCACAGAATATTTAATTCGAGTTCAGACTTTATCGGACTTCTAAAGCTTTAATTTTTAACGCTGCACCTATAGTGTTTGCTGTTACACTTTAGTTGTTATACTTTTCTTGCACAATGCATCTCGGAAAAACCGTAAATTTCTATTAGAAGTTTGTAGAGGATAATCAATTTACAGGAAACTTTAGAAGATTATCCCTCGAGGAAGTTTTTAAGCGAAGTAAATTGCGTTGCTTATCATTCAAGGAGCTTATTTAAATAAGTAATTTTCGTTACGTAAATTCATAAAAAATATTTGTGAAACGAATTGGACGAAAAAGGCAAAGCAATTGATTTTTTCCAAATCAATTATTTCGAGTAGTTATAGTTTTTACAATAAAAAGTTGTGGTTTCTTTTTATTGCTCAATATTATTTTTAACTTCTATAGGCAATTTGATATCAATTTATTGATATTTGCTTAAAAATGAAAAAAATTAAACTAGATTTTTAAGTTTACTTTTAAATTTCAAAAAAAACTTTTGCAGATATCGCTGTTTGCTTCTCTAAAAAAAATAAAATGAAAAACATAAACTGATCTAAATGCTTAAAAATATGCATAACAAAAACTCACTCTCTTGCAGTTTTGGTAAATATCTAAACTAGTTATCTTCTCCAATAGCTTTCTTTCTAATCGATTAAAGCTCGCTTCAAGTACACGAGTGAATTCGTCAAAATTAAAAATCGATAGTCACGATAGCTTCGAACTCGCTTTAATAAAAAATGCAAAATGCAGCCGAAGCTGCTGCTCTCACGCATTTTATTTAGCCGTAGATCAAGCCTGAATCCGTATACGCGGCAATGTCCCAGATTCGAAACACCTCTAGAAGCGCAATCAATCTTGGCTTTCCGCTTTATTGGTTCCCTCTTTTTCCTCTTAAAGCATATTCGATGTCGGAAGCGCGGATCGATTCATCTTAATGAAAGAATCATAAAGCGTAAGCCCAAACTCGACCGCCGCCGGGAGCTTATCGTATCGTTGAAGATCGAATGTTTATCAATTAGCCCGAAAGCCTAGAAATTTGATTTGCCTGGGAGCTAGCGTACGAAGCTAGCGTACAACTTTAAAATCGTGCTTAATTGGGTTCATTGTTCTTCTTAAATATTACTGAGTCTTTTTTTTAATTTTTTTATAAAACATTTGTTTTTTTTTTTTTTTTAAATAATCAAAGAAATAATTTTTATTTACCTTTTTGATATCGTTCGAAATGCATGTTTTTGCTTTAAACTCTTCCATCTTTGAAATAATTATTACATTTTTCTTTCAATAAATGATAACCTCATTTACGAATGCATTTAAGTAAATGCGTGTCAAAGAAGAACTTTTTTCTTCTAAAGGTAACTTTGAATGCGTTTTAAAAATCCAGTGGTAAGTTCGACTCAGTGTGGCAAAAATATCTATTGAATCAACAAGTGAGGACTTTTTATTCATCAAATAAGGAAGTCTTCTATATCTGTAAATTAAAAAAAATTAAGGTTTGCAAGCAGCTTTTACCTTTCAGTTCCACGTTAGCAAGCCATTTTATTTGACGTCGTTAATTTATATGACTTTTTCGTGTTTTCAATTTTACGACTACTATTGTTTTATCGAATCTCATAAAATTATGTAAAACATCCATCGTTCGGTGTTTTTAAAAGTGCACTTTGAGGATACAAATAAAATGAAAATTATCATTTCATACATGTCCATTCCCTCCGACAAAGTTTTTCGTACAAGAAATTTCAGGCGCAAAGCACAAAAAGAATCAGCCTCGGAATCCCGACTATCCCGAGTGCACCACCCATCCACGTAAAACATTGATCCCCACGAGGAATTGCCTTTCCTTTCCCTCGGAAAAAAGGCCAGTCCATCGGAGCCTGGCGGCAGCAGCAGCAGCAGCAGTAGCACGAATCCTCCGGCTCAGGGGAGAAAAGAGCGGCAGCGGCAGGAGAGCAGAGCGCGACACGGCGCACGCCCGCACAAAGCGAGAGAGAGAGAGAGGCAGAATGCGCGCGCGAGCGTCTAACCAATGAGGGCCGAACCGCCGCTATCACAGCAGCAGCAGTAGACGCGCGTCTAGCAGCCGACGGCCAGTTTACAAGCGGCGTCCATGCGACTCGGGCTGCGCAACCACCTTGGGGCCCGAGAGACGTCTCTTTCGCGCGTTTTTCCTTCCTCCTTTCTCTCTCTCTCTCTCTCTCTCTATCGTCTTTTGCCTTCTCTCTTCTGCACTTCTGGCACTTCCTTCGGAGTACGATAAGCGGCATTCGAACAGTGAACGAGCGAGTGTTAAGGCTGGTTTGTAGCTTTCATTTCCCTTACGAGCTTGACAAGGGATAAGAAGCGCTATCTGTTGCTTTGTGAGGTGGCTGGAAGAGTGTGGGGGGAATGGTTGTTCCTTTTTTTTCTGTTGCTAAATCAGGCTGTTCGCGTAGTGTGACTGGGAAGTTATCGCTCCTGGAGTGCTTTCGATAATTTTAATGATTTTTAGTGAAAAGCTTGTGGGAACGGCTTTGAATTAATTTTTCAGCGTCTAGTACGAAAGCGATCGCTAGGCCACGGCTGACTTTAATAAAAGTACGACAAATAAAGCCAATCGCTCGCAATATCGAAGAACCGAGGATCGAAAAGAAAGCTCCAGCTGCGTGTCGAGAAACCGAGGAAGGAATTGTTTACGTTTACTCAAGGGTCCATAAATAAGCGCCGATGGCGTACGAAAATCCACGTGTACCGAGGCGAGTGCAGCTCAGCTGCCTGCATATGTAACTATATAATCTGGCTAGTCTCGGCGGGATTGCAAGTTTGAAGGAGACGGAAGCTCTTGCTTTCGTTGTGCTAAGTGATCCTTGAAATACAACGTTCCTTGTTCTTGGTGATTTTTTAGAAAGGGATGGATGGGGATGGAGTAGAGGCGAAAAAAGAGCTTGCGGATAAGAAAAAGATAGCTTGCTTAGATTACTTACAGTTTTAGTTGGAAGATGTAAGGAAATTTCTCGTTAATTATCTTAGGTAATATCAAGCGTTTTCGAATATTACTTTAATTTAAATTCAATCGGTCGTTTAAATGTTTGAAATGGGTTCTCTAATTAATTTCAATGTTATTAAATAAAGCAAAAGTAGTATAAAATTTAAGTTACTTAAACACGACTTGAATTGCATTTCGAAGCAGCTTGACATAACAAATAAAAGTTCATGAAAGTTTTCTAGTAGTATAAAAAAAGTCACTTTTAAATACTTGATTTACAAATGTAAATATAAAGAAAGCGCTGAAAACCGATTAGATTTAAACTTCTTTGTATCTAATTAAAGCAAATATGATGCTGTAACTCAAGTTTCCAAGTTGAGCAAGAAAGAGGATGATTTAGTGGAGAACTAAAACATAACGTAACGAACGAGATTTGACAGCATTAATTAAAACGTCTCTGTAATAATTAAAAATGTTTTAAAATCATATTTAAAGTGCTTCATTAAAAGTCTTTATTTATTTAGTAATCACGAAATGACTAGTTTCTTTATTAAAGACTGAACGTATAGAGTCTATTAATATTTGGGTCAACGTTATGTTATTACTCTTGCATGTCAACGCAGTAGGCTGTTATTATGGGTAATATTTCATGTTGAACGTACAGTCTTATTATTTACTTTAATAGCAACAATTTAATATAAACTTAAATATTGCAATACTTGCTTACACAGAGTTTCAGGACGAAAAAGATCAGTTTTCGTTTTCAAAAATAAAAATTAAAAACACTTTACGGGTAAATTTAATTATCTGGCTTATTCGAATAGTTAAGCTTTTCTGTAAATTCGCTAAACTCAAATGATTAATGTACATTTTTGTGAAATCCGCGGCCTTATAAATTCACAAGGTGATCATACTAAAAGATAATTTAATTGAAAATATTCTTTACATTAAGATTACAAAACTATACGCCATAACGACTTCATGAGAAATGCAGACAAAAGAATCTTTGTTGTAATGACTTGCAGCTCAGGCAAATTTATATATTTGACTTTTGAGCTCCTTGAAAGTATGTCAGTGTAAAATATATCAAGATGACTATTTTCCCTTTCATTTTCATTAAACGGCGCATAAAACATTTTCATTTGCGAAAGATTAGAAAAATTTAATTGCCGCATACACATAAATAAAATTGTCACACGAAAAATATATACGAATACATAAATTACCATTGTCACACTTATACTCACTATACCTATATTAAACTCCAATGAAATCGAAACTTGCACCATCAAACTCAACAGACGCAATAATACTTCAATAAAAAGCCTTATTCCCAGCGCGTAATATTAAGCGAAAAGTAAATCATCCAAACTAAATCTCATCAACGAAAGCCCATATCTAATCTACCGCAGAAAACCGCAGAGTATAGAAAAAAAAATAACGAGCCGCGCGATTATTCGAACGCAAGAACGAAAGAAAGAAAGAACGCTCCTCCGCTCTCCGGGCAAAAAGTCTGCCGCTCGCCGAGTCCTCGGCGGGGCCGCTCACTTCCGTTCCGGCGGAATCCAGTAGACGCTTCCGCCGCACGCCGCCGACCCACACGTGCGCACTCGCGCGTAATTTCACGCACGTGCGGCCGTCCTATAGTCCGCGCCGCGATAATACACTCACCTGCACTGCACGGCCCCGCTGGCCAGGCGGCTGCCGCGCGTCGTTTTATCCTCGGGATTTAGATTGAACGCGAGGAGCTGCGCGTGGCGGCTTGCAAGGAGGTTTTGGGACAATGTTAGGTGGGACGGCGGAAGTGACGGGGAACGGAGAATTATTACCTTCAGGGGTGAGAGGTTTATCGAGCTCGCGAGAATAGATTTTTAAAACGATACTTTGTTGTTTATTAAAAAATAGGTATTTTTTTTTTGAAATACGAAGACTTAGACCGTATAACTACTCGTAATACTCCCTAGACGCGCGACGGAGAATTTTCCTGAAAGGCGACATTTTTCCTTTTCCGCGGGCGGGGGGGAGGGTAACGATTCAGCCGGAGTGATAAATGGTCGGGTCGCCTCGTCGTATCTCGCGCGGTTCGTTTTGACGTGTCGCGTACACTGGTAAAGACGTCGACGAAAGGACACCGCCGCGACGTGTATTTTGCCTCGCGGCTCGAAAAATCCGTTTGAATTCTTCTCGCGCGGCGACGCGGGCCAAAGCACTTTTTAATTAAGCTTCGTATTGAACCGACGCTCTCGAGCATCGAGACTAATTGAGTAACGCGATGCGTTGAAATAGTTTTTCTCGGCGTTGAGTTACCAAAAAGCGAGGAATTTTTTTTTTTCTATAATGGGAAGATTTTAATCTGCAAAATTTCTCGTAGAAAAATATCTATATTTACCCCATCGATCCGACCAGCGCGGCGAAAAATGATAAAATCGTCATATTTTCGTTCGGCCGGAGCTATTTTCGCGAGATCTAATTCCACTCGACTTCATATTTCGACTCAGGCAGTAAACGAACTTGACCCCCCCGGTGTGGCGCCTCCACCTGTTAAACTATCGACACATTGTCGAACTCGAGTCCTCTCTCGGCGCGCGAATTCCCATTTCCGCATTCCGACTGCGTTTAACTTTCACTCCACCTTTCCGATCGGCACGTGTTTTCGCATTGCCTCCGTTTATTTTTTTTTCACCCCAATTGGAGTATTTAATTAAAAAGTTTGACTTTAAATATTACGTTTGCCGAGCTGGTTGAACTTTATTTCGGATGCAGCCGATCTAGGAGAACTTTCGGAAAGTTTGAATTTACTTTGGGATTTTTGGACGAACGGTTGCTTTGGTACGTTCATTTGCAGGTTTTTAAGGAGATATTTTTAAAATTGACGTATTGACATTTTGCTGCGCGTTTTTGCAATAACCTTGATTTTACACGCGTCTTTTCGCTTGTAAATTTTGCAATTTTCCGGAATACTGTATAACGACATTTTTACGAAATGCATTTAAAAAAAACGGTACGTGCGTTTAACAACATCCGACTTTTAAATTAGGTTAGATAAACAAAACAAAAGGATGCAAATAAAAGAAAAATAATCAAATAGAAATCTTGCCTTGAAGTTTAACTGAACCGTTTGTGACTTAAGATCAGATAAAGTGGCAATTAAATGAGATTATATCGACTCTAAGAAAAACTATCCTTGCTTTAACTGCGCTTTTGTCAGTTAGCATAATTCTCACTTTATAATTCGAGCAAAAATTTTAAGCATTATTCATTAAAGACTCCTCATTTGTTTCCTTATTGAAGAATGTTATAATTACTTTGAATAACCTTTTTTTTAGACGCGTAAAAGAGGCTTTACCTTTTTTTAAAGTAACTTTACACGCAAAAGAATTATTACAAAAATTCAATTATTTTAGTCACTTAAACCGTCAGTTTTAAAACCCGCGCTGTTTTTAAGTTCATATGTTAAAGAGCTACATCCTTCAAACAGATTACTACTATTTTCAAAACAGTAATTCAATTTTACTTTCCGCCGCCAATAATCTGTACCCGCTAATAGAAAAGAAGAAAAAAGCCGAATGATCAAAGCTCATCATCGCGCGACTATCCAGACTTCCTTGCACGCACGTCGTCGATGCCATTAGATAAATTACCATTACGGATAATTAGAAAAAAAAGGCGCTATAGAAGCGCGCCGTGCACTTTTTCTTTCTCCCCTCGACAGAGAGGCGCATCGCCGCGCCGTCGCGTGTCGACGCGAGAAAGTCCCCCGTCTTATTTACATAACCCCAAAGACTTTAATTCCTTTGTGAGATGGTAGCAGCTTCATTCTTTCTCTCTCCCGCGCGCCTTGGCCTTTTCGCGCGCTGCTCAAAAGTTTCGCGCTCTTTTACCTTTTGCTTGGAGTTTCATCCAACTTCGTTTTACGCACTCGGAGATTGCGCGGGATAAGTCAGATCCTCGTGGAAAAAGCGCTTTTTTACAAAGTTAATGGCTCGCGAAAGCGCGCTGCTTCTGTTCTTTGTGGTGAATCTAAAAAATTGCGGGACAAATTTTATGTAAAGCTCTAACGTAAATAGAATAAAGAACGTAGTTTTTTCTAGTCTTATTCTCGAGAAAGTAGTGCGTGCTTGTGCTCGTAGCTCTGCGTTCGTGTGCGCGAACAGGATATTACTTTACAAGCGCGGAGAGATGAAAAACTCGGGGAATTAGTTGTTTCGGAACAGCGGCGACGCTTTTTGCCTTGACATTTTACGTATATACGTGATAAAAAAGTTGTATGTCTAGGTAAACGAATATTGCGCATTGATATTGTTGTATTGTAGAAGCTGGCAGGCGATCGTAAAAAGCTAACTGAAAAGGTGTTTATAAAAACTTGAAATATCAAATATTGAATTTCTATTATTTAAAATAAAAATTTTATTTAAATTTAAATTTCTATGATTTAAAAAGTTTATTATAATAAACTTTTTAAATCTAATGATTTGGGACTACCTTAAATAATAGCTAATTGCTCAAAACTTTCCCGTGTAAAAATTAATAATTTGGTAACATATTTTGGAAATATATTGGAAATTTATATTAGCTATATATTGGAATAACATTGGCAATATAATTGCCAATATATTGACAATATTACGGCAACTGTACCATTTCCAATACATTTTCAATATATTTCCAATACTTCATAAAATAATTAATTTATAATATACTTTTAACATTTGTGGGAGAGTGAAATAATTTAACAAACGCAAACTTTAAGGAAAAAAAAACTGTTAAATGTACCGCATCGCAAGCTCGTAAACCGCAAGCTCGAGCTTTCGCCGGGAAGCTTGGAAAAAAGCCAGACGCCTCGAAAACTTGCCCCACTACTTAATTCCTTCGTATCAACCGCATCTTCAGTACTCTTCCTCCTCCTCCAATCGTACTTAGAAAAACCAACAAAGAGGAGATTTCCTTCTAAATTACAGGCGACTTAATAGCGTCCCCTCGCACTCGCGTCTATTACAATTTTCTCAGCTCTCGCGGCGCGTGCAGATTGTGAGGCACGCGAGCTGGAGGCTTCCTCGTCCCCGCGTAATTGCGACTCCCCTGCCGCGCTGGTCGCCTTCAAAGCCCGAGAACAAAAAGGAACAACCATTAAGAATTAGCATGCTCTTTTCGACATTGTTTCCGCATTCGCAAGCAGAGCGAACGCGTTGTTCTAGACTCGTCGAGGTCGGGCGGGTGTACGAGTCTAGATATGGGTGACAGATTTTGTAGACTACGTTTGTAAAACTCGAGCCGAATCAGTTTCGAACGACTGAATTTTCAATCGATTTTCCGTAGTCTTCTCGAGTTTTGCGAGCAGAATCAAAGGGTGGTTTTTAACGAAGGCACAAAACTTTGTGTTTTCAACGATAGCAAAACAAAAAGCAACGGCACACCGCGCGAATCCAATTACCGCGCTCGAGAAGTATATATAATGCGCATCGAAAGTTCAAGCTAACAAAAGAGCAAAGAAAAACGTATCTGGCGAGAGGTAATGTTTAGTTAAACCTGGCCGCGCGAATGACACATTTCAATAACAGTACGAGCTCTCGGCTCTCTTTACATTCGCGCGAGCGAGGAGAATAAAACTCGCGACATACAGAGGGAGAGAAAGAGAGAGAAAGAGATAGAGAGAAAGCCGGGGCCTGCATTTATGTTATACGTTATACAGGGGATAAAAGCCGGGAGAATATAAAAGAACAGCGCCAACACGGAGAGGCTCTCCGCGCTCGACAGGAAGCGGCGATGAATCAATAGTGTCAATAAAGCTGCATAATAACCAGGCCATTCCGTGTGACCATCGAAATATCGAGGAGGCGTCCACATGTAATACAAAAAGAATGAAACTGTGATACGCGCGGCGTCTCCCCCGCGTTTTAACAAATCGATCGGTAGGCCAGAAAACATGCCGACCGCGAGTGTGCCCATCGAGTGCGGAAAAAAGTGAGCTCCCGCGATGTAAAAGAAAGGCACGCCGCCGGATTCCGAGCTAAAAGGATATGGCCAGCGAGGAGACGCAGCAGCAGCCCAGCTGCGAGACCACCACGCAGCCGCAGCCTCAGCAGCAGCAGCAGCAGCAGCAGCATGCGGACGAGGAGGGCAGGATGCAGCAGCACCACGCGAACACCGGCCGCAGGATGTCGCACTTCAAGGAGTACAAGTTCTTCCGCAGCTTCAGCGCCAAAGTCGAAAACTGGCCGATGCGAAAGGCGGAGGCGCTCTGGAGGCGCATGCGCGAGAAGAAGATTGCAGGTACGTGCTGAGATCGTCGCTTTGCTTTGTACTGAATGAGCTTTGGCGAGTCCCTGCTTTGGAATTTTCGGTTCTGAAGATGCGAATTCTGTAGGAGTTTTTTTATGCAGAGTACGGCACGCTAACTGTTGCATTTATGTGCTTCTTTTTATCGACAGATTCGTTGAAAGCAAAGGTTAATGAGTTTGAATGGTGTATGGATGTTTATTTATCTTATTTTATTTATTTTATTTATTTATTTACCAGAGTACAAAGACAGGCAAGTTTACAACCAATTATACAATACATGTAAATGAGAAACTCGTATCCTATAGAGGTAATCCAAGTTACCTGTACATAGGTCCGGTATACTATATCTAGAACTCTTAAAAACTAAGATTTAAAACTAAAAATATATCTAAAATGTTTCATTGTTTATTCAGATTTTTATTGAAAATTTAGTTTTAATTGATTTTTATGAAAAATGCTTTTTTTTAAAATTTATTTATAATGTATAAAATTTTTTATCAAATAAATAATCTTTGCAGTACTAATTGAATGCAGAAAACACGAAATAAGTATTGAATTAATTAATTTATAAAAACAAAGTTTTCTCATTCTGAAATTAAATTCTCATTAATGTTCGGAGAAATGATGCATTTAAATGTTTTTTGTCTTGTCTAATTAATTAACGAGAAGCTAATTATAATCGGCATAACTTCTTGTTACCTTTAAAACATAATTTATATGATACAAAATTTATAGTTACTAAATTGCGAAATATATACATTTATTTAATATTGTCTCGTGCAATTTCAGTTCTGGAATTTGTTGTTGAAACTATATTTAATTGCTTGTTTTACATTTCATATTGCCGTTGGGCGAAATAATGATAAAATTCAGTATATTATCGTTGAACAAAAGTTTGCTATTTTCTTTGAAAACAGAAATTTCATTTATTTTCGAAACAATTTCGCTTTTACAATGAGTATTTTCATTATCTCTGAATGAAAAATGTTCAAATCAACAACCAATTAATAAAAACAAAATACAAAAAGTATGTAAATGTTAAGTAAATAGAAACTACAATAAAAACTTTACCGTACAAAACACATGTCCAATGTACAACCTATCTAAAAAAAAAAAAAGAAAAAATGAGAGCAACCAACTTTCTCTCGGAGCATCAACACGCCTCATAAATCACACTTCCAGCTAACCCTTCAACACTCTTGCACTTCCTCGGTATGACCATGAAACAAAACCAGGCTCCTAATCCCGCTTGGCAGAAATCGCGCGGCCATAACGCATAAATACACCTTCCCGGCCGTTGAATCGATCGTGGGATTTACGCCCAGTGTCGATCGATCTACAACTACCAGGATTTTTCCGCGGTCTTATACCTTCGCGAATACAAGCACGAATTTCGCGATCGATTCTCTTTCAAGGGAGAGAGAGAGAGAGAGAAAGAGAGCGCAGGAATAATGAGCAGAAATCGCCTGCGGTTTTTCGCCTCGGTCGAGGAAACGGCCAATTGATATTTTCGACGCGGATTGTTTTCCGGGGAACGGAGCAAGTGGGCCGAGGATATATTCTTTTGGAAGTTGTTACCGGGAGTATTTGCTCGTGGGCGGGACTCGATTTTTCCCTTTGTTTATTATTTTCTAGACAATCTTCAGAATTTCTGCTCTTTGAGTGGGAATTTCGTCGGAATTTTACTGCAAAATGAAAAGGCTATTATAGCGTGCGTTCGCGCAATGACGTTCAAAAAATTTTCTCATTTCCGTTAGTAGCAGCTGTAGTGTCTAACAGAACGAACCAAAGATGTTCTTCTGAAATGAAAGAATTTTTAAATAATAATATGTAATTCTTGCAAGGTATGTTTAAAAAAATACCAAATTATTGATTAATGTAAATTGAAAATGAAACGGAGTCCGTTCGAAACCTAATGCATATCTTTAACCGTCATTACATTTTCAACACATACCGCTCCAGAATGTAAAAAGCACCCTCTTCCCTCCTCGCGAGCCAACATTACGCGCACGAAAATGCGGCTTCCGCGAAAATCCAACTTCGTATCCAGGACAACGAGACCAGCCCTCGCCTCTCTCGGATTTCCCGCAGTCGTAAAAACGTGCCTCTCTCTAATGACGAGAGAAAAAAAAAGAAGGCGAGATACGATCCAATCGCTCTCCGTTACAGCAATGAAAAGTATATTCGACACGGCACCTACCGTGTGCTCGCGTACGTATAAGCGTTGATCCTACGGCTCTTTAACGAAGAATTTGCAGAGAGGATAACAGGAGAGAGGGGACTGTTTACTGCGCTTCTGCCTTTTACGGCGTCGCGTTTTCTACTTTACGGGAAACGTGCACGAATCGGGGAATAGTCGGGATAACTTGGCGCGTTTGTGTTACTCGATCGCTAAAAGCCGGAGAGTCGGGCACGACGGGAGAGTGGATATGCATGGAAGATATTTTTTAGGAAGGAACTAGGATTTTTTTTTTTTTTTTTTGACGTCGGTTCATTTCTTTAATGGAGATGGGAGCTTTGTGAAAAGGGAAAGCTTTTCCGCATTTTTGTTTGTGCTTTATTTTAGGAAACGTTTATTTTTAAAGAAAGGAATAAAAAGGTTTATGAATAGATTGTTCGCAATATAGAAATTTCATTCGCCAATGATTCACATACATTAATAAAAATAATTGGCAACACCTTTATTGACATAAATGAAAGGCATGATTCACACTTCAACGGAATAAAAGAGATTGAATCATTCTTATAAAAACATGCAGGTATATATAAACTATCGGAAAAAACTTTCTTTTATATTGCACACACATCGATCTCTCGCCGGATTAAAAAGCGAGAGAGAGAGAATTTGCGCGCGTCACGTCTAACGCTAAAACCGTGAAGTCGGAGGGAATGAGTCGCCGCATCCCAACTTTCACGGTTGAATTTTTTCGCGGGCAATCCGTTGCGCGATCGCGTGCTCGTGCGATTTTTTGCGGCTGGGAATGTATCGAATTTACGCGGCGGGATGTAATTAATTTTCATTGGGTAATTAGGAGGCAGCGTACACAGTAACTGTAAACTTATTTTACTGGGAGTCGCGAACAATTATTGTAATTATTCTTACGAAAAAAAAACTAGCTATTCATTTGCGTCTTTTTTCGTTTCTAAATTTATATAGAGCAAAAGCATCGGATTATTTGGAACTTACGAAACGGCATAAGAAACTTTTATGGCGGGAAAAATTAAAATACTCGCAAACACGTTTTATGGCGCACTAAATCTAGAAATCAATTAATATCGTGATTGATCGTAAAAGTAAGTGCTATTTTTTTGGGGCTTTACATTCTTTTTTTTTTTAATTGAATTTGAAAATATTATTAAAATTAGTGAACCATTCTGCAAGTCTTTTTCAATATCAATCCAGTTAACAAAGCTTTGAAATAAAAATATTGTCTTCAAACAATTGTTGCGTGAGACGATAAACTTGAGAGCAAAAACAAAAAAGAATTCTTCCAGACGGCTCGTATCATGATAAAGCTCAATATCTCTTATACGCTTCCATCTCTTTCTTTTTATGTCGTTCTCAACACGTCTTTTGCGTGCAATTCCCAACTTCTCACGCGTCGATACCCTTAACAGTTGCGTGCGAGCGAGCGAACTCGCGCCCATATGCACATATGCATGCACACCGCGCAAGAACGATTCCCAGATAGCAGACTAATTTCGCTTTTGTTTCGACGTAAATATCCGCTTCTTTTTTCGTTTTTTTTAAGGCCGTCTAGCTGTCGTTTTTAGAAGTAGTGGGTCTCGGTTGTGTTATTCGTTGTGCTAAAGATTTCCAATAAAAGTTCTCTGCTGCTTAAGCTTAAAGTAGGACCAAGAAAAAAAATAAGACTGACGTATTTATAAGTGGGGATTAAGTAAATTGCGCTGTACTGCTCTGTAAAAGGATCTTGGTTTGTATAAGAATTCTGTGCACGATTCGGAGAGGAAAATTCAACGACGGACTATATAAAGTAATAGGTTAAATACCCTACATGCAGTAAACTTCAGTATTCGGGAGAATCATAGAGCACTCATTAACCCACTTTTTCTGAAATAGGCACCGTGTAGGAAACTTCATTAGATTGCATGTAAATTACATATAGCTCTTCGTAAGTTGAAGTAGAATCAGTCACAACCAGTCAGACAGTTTAAAGATACTTTTATGTAGGTCAAAGTAAATAATTACTTATTCAAATTCGAAATTTTTTTATTCAGCAAGTTCTAAAGCGAATCGTTTTTAGTTTCATTATGTTTACTGCGTATATAAAATGTTTAATTATGTTTGTTTTAAATATTAAATGTTAAATAAGACATAAGAAGAAAAAAAATTCAAGTTGAAATTAATTTTTAAGCGTTTTTCTTTCGTTTCATTTTTATTTCTTGGTTATACGTGTTGCATATATTAAAACTTCAACAGAAAATAATTTGAATTTTAATTAGTGCTTTAAGCTAACATTTTCATTAAGAAAAGCTTTCCATATTATAATACTTCGAAATTGATGTATTCAGTGTTATATAAAAAAATAAAGTAAATTTTAAGCTAAAATTAAATTTAATACATACATTATGACATCAAATACTTTCTACGCGAAATTCTCTACACGTCTTTTATTAAAACTTAATTAATTGCATTAATGACTGTAGCATGCTCAATAAGTAGCTTCTGTACTATCTCAGCAGTGACGTTCCAGGCAGCAATTTCTCTTCTCTGACAATCATATTAGTAGTAATTAAGAAACTATTCATTACAATAAGATTTTGTAGAATCCTTTTAAATACAATGGGACAGCCGGCGTCTCGCAACGCAGAAACAATGCTTTACATCGATAAATCCGTAGCGGCGAAGAATCACGACAATAATTACATCTATCCAGTACGAAACAATGCAGCCGTGAGCATCATAAATCAAAGCTTGTAGATGCGGTGCACAATTGTGGTAGCTCACCGCAGTCGATTATCCCATTTTTATTGACCGGCACTTAGAATCGACGGAGCGATTGCCGTTTCTCCGATTATCCGCGAATTACGTCGTCACAGATTTAAGGCTAATTGTGCTACCGAGCAACTGCCGATAACTGCTCGCGAAGTTATACAACGCGTTTCGGTTGTGGACTGCAATCGAGTGCATATAACTATCTGCCGTTTATCCAAATCTGTGCGAAACGTTGCTTCAGGCAAGAAAATATGCAAGGGATTGAGTGAAAACGACAAAAAAATATTCTAAACTCTTAACGAAAATATTGAAATTCAGTAAATCCACCAAAAAAGTATATCTTCTAAGTCAATACAAGATTAACCGTACTTTTTATTTGTATAAATATTTTTATATTTCAAAAAATTTAAGGAATCATTTCAAGTCAGATTGAAAACCATGAAAAACACTTTGAAATAGAAAATCTGTTGCGATTGCTTTGTAAATAAATAAACCGTCTCCATAAGTCTCAATAAGCGAATACAGTGAGTGAGTGAGTGAGTCGCTTGTACATTTATCAAGTGACACAATTAATGAAATTGTTAAAAACTTCGTCGCGTCTTCTTTCTTGATTTTGGCAGCAGATGGAATTTATGCGACCATCTCTAACCTCTAACCTCTAAGACGCTTTTCCAACTAGTAAGTTGTTGCCGGATGTGATGAAATCTAGTGAGATCTAGTGAGATCCGACCGAAAATGAAGAAAGGTGGAGAACTAGATGGAATCTTGAAACGGCCAAAAAAATATTCGTTGTTTAATAAGTTTAATATAAAGAAAGCTTTTTACATGCAACTTCTTTTAAAATGTAGTATAACGTAATAGCTTTATATAAGCATAATTAGAATTAATATAAAGCTTTGTTATGGACGTAATAAATAATTAAAAATCTCGTTAACCAACGTCAAAGTATAAATAGCACGGTCGGCTCAGGCTTCAGTACCCATACTTGCCTTCGGAGCGCGACCGCGCTCCTTGATTTTTATCTAATCGACTAGAAATCTGATTTTAACAATCGTTTTCGTTATTTGTATCATAAAAAGCACTATCGCAGTTTCAATGCCTTCGGAGTCGACAAGACTCCCAAAAAAGCAGGAACTCTTTAAGAATATTTACAATGTCAAACTCTTGAAAATATGTAAATTCATTCATAATTCACGGTAATACTTTCAGGACCTAAGCGAGAAAAGACGAACGAAGAAGAGGGTAGAAGAAAAGCCATTTCTATTAGCAAGAAGAATAAGCGCGGAAAGAAGCCCCATTTCAAAGTAAACGGCACAAAACACGCGCTTACTTACACAGCGTATATACGCAGAGAAAGAGAGAGAGAGAGCAGAAGATGTTTTCTCCCCCTTTTCAGCGGGCAATTTTTCTTCCATTATTCATTAGCTCCGGGCACGGAAATCTCTCTCTCTCTCTCTCTCTCTCTCTTGTCCAAGTCGCGCCGAGATGATAAACGCGCGGCACTGGATTTAAATGGGGCATATTTCATGCCATCGCGTATATTAATAAACGACGGCGCATCCAAGGCTGCAACCCCGCGAATCTGTGCCGGTGGGTAGCCTTTTAAACCTGGCCTGAACGAACGTTTATGCGGAGCGGGAACAGGAAAAAGTGGACACGCGGGGAGAAATCCGGGGACGCTAAAGGCTGCCGTGTGTTTTAAAGCGCTCGGCTGAAATATGAACGGAAAGTGGATGTAGTTCGGCGCTATAAATGTTTGGTGAAACTACGCTACCGGGACAGCTTCTGTCTATTAAGATGATGTATTATTTATGTGCAATCGCTTCACTTTCTTTAGTAATAAGTTTCTTAAACAAACCTCCTGGCTAGAAAGTATAATCTTTTTAAACGAAAGCATGTCGTTCACGAGAAATAAGTTTGAACAGCTGCAATATCCTTGATGTCATACAATACAAAGATTTCTTCGATATATTTAATTAACTAATATAAATCAAAATTTCCTGAAAAGTTATGTAACCTTACACTTTTTCATAACATAATAAACAATGTAGATCAATGTTTTTGAAACCCCCGCGTTTTCTCAAGCTATCTTTACATAAATACATACCGACTAAAAAACTTTTAACCGAAGTGATGAAAAAGCAATGAAAACAATGTGCGTTTACAAGAGAGCGAGAGAGGTAATTGAATAAAAGGCGTGGGAATCGTAGTGGGGAGAAACAAAAGAAAAATAATATATTTAAAAAAAAATCCAGCGGCATAACGAAAGCTTGCGCAAAGACGTCGAAGAATACGATGGAAAATAATAGCTAAAATTTTATTGTTCATGACCGTGCAAAATGCCATTACACAAGTCGGGATGGAATTAAAGGAACGATGCAAAATTTTAGATACCAACACTCGCACAGATCTACAAGACGTCACGAGTTTTTTGTAGATCGATTATATTTACATCGTGAAATTAAAAAATAAAAATATCACAAAGTTCTATTATTATTCCATTATTAATATCGTCATAAGAAGTTATCCTTTTACGCAATTATTGATAAATGTTATGGGAAAAAATTCAAAAAAGAAATAGGAGCACTCGCCTTGCACGTCTTTAAAAATAAATGACATTCTCGCAGATTTACAATAAAAACTTGTACTTGCAACACAAAGTAAAAAAAAAGAACCCTCTTAAATCTTATTTTTAACCTACACAATAACTGCAATAGATAAAAAAAAAACAAGACCACGTAAAACCAAACAATTCCTCATTACCCGATTAGAAAAAAAGCGCGCTGCCCTACAAAACTGTTAAAGCCATAAATAACGAAAAACAAGTAATAGGAAAAGGGTCCGGTGGAAAGTTCTAAAAATATCAGCGACGCATAAAAGGCGCAGATCCAACGGCACAATGAGGCGTCGCACACGTGGCTCTCCGTTATTATTTCCTCTCCCCGAGAGTCTCGACCTTGGCGGATTGGCTTTTCTCTCGCACTTGTCATATCCCCCAGCTGGAATTAATGGAGAATTCCGATTTATGTGGGTCGCGGCGTTACGTTTCAATTACAGCCGACTGCTTCTTTTTGGGACGTTGCTGCCGCCGCCGTTCATTGATTATACATTGTCGTGTTCGTCGGCGGGGGGGAGAGGGAACGGAGTTATGGAGATTTTATGCGAGATAGGAAAGTGATAATTGCGCGTGCGCGTTGCGTCGGAGCGCAATAAGGAAGAGAGGCGCGCTCCGGTTAATTGTTCAATTAAGCTACCCGAGCTCGTTCGAGGCAACAAATGTTGATTTTAATTCGTTTTTAATTGATTCCCGCACGTCTTTATTTATGCGGCCGTTTGATGTATGCGGTATTGGAGGCTGCTTAGGAAGCACGGTAAGCCGGCGGCTTGTCGGAGCTTTGGGAAATAAAAAGGAAAAGGTAGGTTTTGAAAATTTCTCTTTTATTGTGGCGTCGAGAGTTTCCGAGCCACTTACTACGGTAATCGACTTTTTGTAACGAAACAAATTGCATAAATCTCTGGGCGATCTATTGAATCTTATTTTATTGGCCGCTTTAATATTTATAAATCAGCCGACCCTTTTTGTTTAATGCGTACCATTATTTTCTATGGACGTGATTCTTTTGCAATTTATTCACAAAAAAAAAAAAAAAAAAAAAAAAACTGTCAATAAAGCAGTCGGTAGCTTTTCAACGTATTTTTTCATACGTTTGATGTAATTGCTTCGAAAAGAGGCTCAATTCTACGAACGCAACGAAATTTCTAAAAGTTGGCGCTTTTAGGAAATTTTCCCATTTCCATCATGTATCGAGACAGAGGAAAAAAGAGAATAAACTCCAAAATTGAAAATTTTTAATTATCGTTTAATAATTTGAACTTATGCAGTTTTCAAAGTGTAATTTGAAAACTAATAATCTCTGGAAATATAATAATTACATCTTGAGTTATAATTTAATTTATCTGTACTTTATCATCCAATATCTCTTGTATAAAACTTCGTTAAACTTCCAAACCATTCCATCAGTTTCTCTGAAATAAAGTGCGCTAAAAATTAAAGCAAAATTCACACGACTCTTTGCTACGAGTAATAATGTATTACCCAAACCACATTCCAAGTACGCCAGTCAAGTAACTAATTTACCAAACTCAACCTGCTCCTCTTAAAACTGTCGTCTATCCAAAATCTAATCAGGCCAAGGATAATCCCCCTCCCCCTCACCTGCAGCGCGCGGATAAACAGCACGCAGCATCCTTTAACTCCCGCACTTTACCCAACAGACGCGCGCGCGCGACTCGTGCATTCAGCCGGTATTGTTCGCCCGCTTCAAGGCGAGGCGTAGTCGTTTTTTCAGCGCCCGACACACTTTTCCGAAGGCGGCTTATGGAGAAACGCGCTCGTTTATGCTCCCGCACCGGAGCAGCGAGGAAAACGGCGATCGGCTCCAACGCCGCTCTTTTTTTCCTTTATCTCTTTCTCCGCCGCTGCACTTGCACGAGCTCGCTTGCTCTCGAGAGAGGGACTCGTTGGCTCTTGTTTACGCGAAGGCCAGCCTCGCGTTGAGCATTTTTCTGCTTTTCTTCTCGTTTCGTTTCTCGTAATTATGTCCGGCTGGGAGCTCGGCCGTTTGACGAGCGGAAGTATCGACGGGTTTTAATCGATCGAAGGTACGAGTTGGCAAGTTTGGTTTTTAACTGATGGTAGGAAAAGTTGTTAGTTAACTTTAACGAGCGTATTTACACTTTGAGAAATTAGTTTTTTAATAATAGTTGAATTGGAAGGTAAATTTGTTCGATTGGTATCGGAAAATTTACGGAAATTCTACTTCGATATGACTTGGCAAGAAAATATTTATCTTTTTTCTCAATTAGTTAATTTACTTTAAAAGTAGCAACGGCTTTGATTTTTCGATTTATACGAGAACGGGTTGATGGAAATATTAACTCTGAAGTCTTGCGGGAATTGGTTATTTTACGATAAAATTTCCCCATCAGCAGAATCGACCTGATATCGACATCCTCTTGGAAACGAACTTTTTAACGCTTCGCGAAAGACTTTTGTTCACGTGTTACTGTGAAGAGTCGGCTTTCTGGTTCAATGGAGCGTCGTTTTTACGATCTTATTTCTTTTCCGATCGCTTATTTAGTGCATCGGAGTGAATTCGCGAGTCCGTTATTCCGAGTGGTTTACAATCGATTGTTTAGCGGGCGCAATTCGTTTCTTTCGCCGCGGAAATCGAAGATTTACGCCAACTTTCGAGAGTTAATGCGCCTTTTAAATAATAGCCCGACGCAGTAAATTTTGCTTGCGACACACACACATACACAGCAATCGATAAAAGTTGATATTGGAAATACGTTATGCAGAAAAGAAACTCCGCCGAATACAATACTTAACGACTAAATGTGCAAAAGGAGAAATCCCATAAACGAGCAAATGTTTTTTGCGCCGGCTGTTATCACCCTGACATACTGAATGTTAACGGCCGCATTTTCCTTTATTGCAGTCCTTTCATCGTATATTTATAATCCAATCTGAATAAAAAACGTCCCGTAGCACAAACGGCTTCTCACAAACGAGTCCCCTCCCCCCATTCTATCTAAACAAACTAAAACTAAAGCCAGCATCGAGCATTTCACCGCGCCGTCCTTCCAGCAAAGCAGGGAGCGCATTTCCCTAAACGAGCGCGCGCCGATATTTTCCTTAAGCACAAAAGTGTTTTATATATCTGGGTCAATTGTCTTCCGCGGACGGCCCATACTCCCCCGCCCGACCTTGCGCAACTCGTCCGATTTCATTATTCTTTGAAAATATGCCACGGCCGAGCGGCTTCCCCGTCGGGATGTGCACGCGCCGCTCGCGTTCTCTTTTTCTCCCGGGCGCCGCCGCCGCCGCTGCATGCGCTCCCATTAATTGGAATGTATCGGTTCAGGAAGTAAGCGAGCCGTCCTCCCTTCGCCGGAGCGTAATGGAAAACTGCTTCGGCGCGGGGGAGATTCGAGTCAGGGTTGAACGATTATTGGACTTATTATAAGTGTACGTGGCGCTCTTAAAGTTTGCGGAGCTTAAGGGAGCTTGCGATTGATGGAATTGTGCAGCTACTTGCCGATTCATTTTACATGGAATCGGCAAGTAATTAGAAGCTTTTTGAAAAACGTAACTGAAAATTATAAGTCGGTGCAGACTCCTTTGAAAAAGTGAGTTCATTGAAAAAGATTGAATACTTTGAATAAAGCAACGATTAAGCGTATAGGTAAAATGACTTAAAAGCCTGTTCTCAATAAAAAAAAAAGCACTGAATTGAATGTAGAGCATCCAATAATAAATAGTCCATCAGAAGCGCTGCCCTGAAAAAGGCTGCACTCGATTCCGAACAATCAGCAGTGGAGCTACTGCGAGTCTCCCATCGCCGAGGAAAAACTCCATCACCCTCCATTGATCCGGTATATCTCGTTCAACAGGCTAATACGACATTCAGGCCACTTGCACTCGCCGCTTCCCAGCTCAATAGATGTCCCGCAAGCTCAACGAACGCTCACGTACACACAGTCAGCCAAAACAAGAGAGTCGGGAAACAAAGCAGCGCGAAATGAAAGCTCGCCATCTATGTATATATGTACGCGCACATTGCAGCAGGCCGATGAAAAGTCGGCGCCGCGGCGGTTCCCCGCTTCTTCCACGTCCATTAATCTCGCTGTAACCGACGTATTTAACAATAACGATAATTCCGGGGCCGGCTCCTTGCACAATGTGCATTGTCGCGGCGTTCTTTTTAGTGATAATGCCGTGTGCTGCCGCGCTGCCCAGGCGTCGTTACGCGAGTGTGAAAGCAATTTTTGTAAGGGCGGCCGAGCTTTCATCCACTTCTCCGCTTACGCAGGAAAAACGGGGCTATTTACGGCCGTGTCCTTTTGCGCAAGCGAGCGAGCATAATTTCATGCGGGGGGCGGGAAAAGGGGAGCTGCTAACGCAACGCGCGCGCTCGGTTTACGGCAAACACAGCTTCCGCTGAAAAGCTTGCCTAATTTCGAGCTTCTCATTCATTATCTATTGGCGTCGTTTTTTTGGGGGGGGTTGAATGAATTAAGCTTAATGCTGCGCGACTCGTTAATTTGTTCAATTAGCGTCCTTTATCTGGAACTCGATGTTCTTTTTAAATGTACTTTTCAATTTATTGTTTAATATAGCTGTGTGACCTTGTATTTTTTATAGCTTCCCCTCGTTGGTTAAGTTCTCTGTAAAAGTATAGAAAATTATTAAAAATATAATGTTTTCCACGTTGAATATAAGATCCGTTAACGCTTAATATAATAAAAAGAAATAATTTCAAAATATATATTTACTGATACTTTTATGCCGATTAACGTGTCTAATTTTTTCTTCTTTTTATCTTCCAGGTACGTACATTGATTTTGAACCTTTCTATTGCTGCGTAACATGTGAGTACTTCTTACCGTTATCTTACATGTTATATCTAGCAAGACATTGCTAAACAATAGCTACAAACATTTTATTTATTTTACTTATTTCATTTAGTAATTATTCAGTAGAAGCCCTACAGGCAGAACAGATTCAGCATTTAAATCGTTAAAAGCTTTACGTCTACCGATTTAAATGTTTGCTATTTGCGGAAATCTAAATTCAATTCGAACAAAGCTTTCAGTGTGCTCTCAGAGTTGTACGAATGCACCGGCAGACCCGTAAACAGACCGAAAGATCAGATCGACTGATGGATAAACGTGCTTTATTTCCCATCAATCCGATCCCCCTCGCGGTTCGTCTCGCGGCGCAAAATTTAAAGAGCCGACGAGTTTATTTACGGCAAAGAGCGCAGCTATATGCCGCTCGAGAGAGGCTGCGAAATTCCTAAACCGCGCGGACAAAGAGGCCTTATCTGGCCTGGATTTTTATTGCCTCTCTCAATTGCGAAACTAATATTTTTTTTTTCTTTTTTCTGAGAGTGTTTTCTTTATAAATGTATTACACGTTTGAAAATGTTCCGTTTGTTTAAGCGCCAAGTTCGGGTAACAATACATATGCACTTCTAGGTTTTGTGTGTGTATGTGTTTTAGCCGCTCGCTGGAGAAATATGTAATGCATAAACGTACCAGAGGTTTTCAAGTAGATGTTGAGGAACTAGAACTTTCCCTAGATGCTAGATATCATAAAGTTTAGTTTGCCATCGATATAATCCTATGATTTATTCATAGATTGATCCTTGTAAGATTATATCAACTTAAAATTGATCTATAAATTCGTATGAATTATGCATTATTTCGGTTTCTTATTCTGCACATTAATATCGCTGATGAAACTGCTCTACTGTGCTTGTATCCTTAAAACTTCCAACCCTAAAAATGCACCTTACTCTCCATTTATCGTGCAGAAAAAAAAAGTTTATTCGCTTATTTTTAACCGTCACATCGTGATCTGTTATAAAAATTATCTTTTCTATATACGAAAATTGAATTTGGTATATTTCCGTGCGATCGACCGCACGACGATTGGCACCTGACTTAAACAAGACTCAAACGTGCGACTAAACATGCGCGTGCAATACTGGTGGCAAATTTATTTGTGGAAACCGCAGATGCTTATAATAGATCACAGTATAGGCAGGAGAAAACGATCGCTTTGTTAGCAGCCACTGACCACGATTCTGTTTTCACAGAATGTTTTATGCCCTCTGTTAATTTACTGATTTTTCTTGTCAATGGTCGAGATCTGATTCAATTATTAATGTTGCATGAGATTTATTAATAATTATATTTCTTATAGGCAGTTGTGTACTATTTTTCTTTCTTTCTTTATATTCTGAAAATTTCTAAGAAATCGGGTAATACAGTATTATTTCTTGAACGGAACAAATTTGATTTTCCTATTTGTTCGTAAGGTTGCAGAAATCATCTTTAAAAGGCTAAGAAAAGCAAGGATTTAAGTATAGTATATCTGAATAATAAAGAATATGTCGAGAGTTTTAAAGCCTAGGCTATGGTTTAGAAAGGAAATGCACCAGACATTTGATACAAATCTCGCGAGCATTGCTTTCTTCTGGGGAGCGGGAAGGTCTGCTAAATTCGAATCGATCCTATCGAAACGGAAAGTAATTATTATGTGCTCCCTCGTATAGTTCGGACTTCCGTTGAAACTCACTTGGTAAAGCAATTTTTTAGTAAAGTTACACTCGCTCCACTTTGATAAAATAAGATATTTTAAGCTTTTAGATGCTTTGTTTATTTGTACCTCGCAGATGACATATTTAGGAGTAGTTAAGCAGGGCGCTGTAGAAAATTTATCACTTTCGAAGATCGAGTCAAACAAAATTTATTTCTCGAATGGAAAATTGTTGCGTTAAAATTCAAACTCATAAACTCCTGCAAAATGTAAAATTAAGAAACATGAAACTTCGCATTAAAGCTGCTGAAAATCTTTCGCGAATTTACGCGCCGCAGTACTTTTATCCCTTTGGCTTCTTATTCGCATTGGTTTCATAGAAATTTCCTTTGAAATTTACGAGTAAAAGTCAGAGGCGGCGGGATAAATCAGTGCGTTCTTAACCAGCTGCTTTTGCTACTGCTGGTTGAGGTGTAAAAATGTCTATACTCGTGCGCCTTTCGATTTGTGTATTTCATTCCTTAAAAGCGAGAGGCTCGGAATTCTCTCGTCTTAAATTTTCTGGCTTTGATCTTTACTGTGCTCGCAGATTGGTGAGCACATTTTGTATAGATAAAATCATTTATAAACATAAAGTTAGACGGGACTTCTTTTTGGGTTTGATGTAAACAAAAATATTATTTGTATAATGAGTATTAAAATGTAAACTTGCAAAACTGTTTACAACTAAGTGCAAATGTCATAAAAAGTTGTGCTTAATTCAATTTAAATCATAAAATCATTTACAATGAAAATACTCTTACTGAAAGCATAACGTAACGAGCCGCATAAAAATTCAAATAAAAGTCAAAATAACGACGGCGCAGTCGCACTCACTAAAGCCCAGCCATTGAAACAGTTTGCCAACCGAGGCCTCGGCGGGAGCAAGAATCGACACAGTTCCGCGATAATCCTCGCGCGGCGATACACCTTGAAAGCCCCGCGTCCCGACAATGGACGCGCCTCTCCTCGGAAGCAAGACTCGCCGTTACGCGGCACTCGCATTATTATCGATCGCGACGGGGGCGCGTCCGGTAGCTCATTTCGCATTACGCGCCCCGCGCGCGCGAATTATCCGATCCTTATCCGAGCCGCGGCCAATTTATTTGCTCTCCTCGCGGGCGCATTAGCGCGTTGCTCCGGCACGCGCGCGAGAGCGCGCGAGTATGGCAGGCTCGGGGGGACACAAAGGGACACACGATCGCCGCGGCGAAAGTTATACGCCGGATATCGAGGAAGCTGACCGTTTGTCTCGATTAAGGAGGAGAAATTGGCTACGCAGTATTGGTGCGAGGGAGCGGTTGGATTTGCGAGTAGATTTGCATTTTTTTTTTTTTTAGAAATTGGAAATGATAAATAATGATTTGGATTTAGTAAGAATTTAATAGAATAGAAAGGTCTTGTTTTCTGTAATGAATTCGATTGACCAGCGGTAAATAAAATAATTTTGCAAGCTATTTGTTATTTAATTTTAAGAGAATTGGTTACTTTAAATCTTTATTTGAGATTTTAAAAGATGTTTTCATCATTTTTGTCGGAGAAAAAGTATTTTTTCACATTAAGCGCAAGCGTTTTTCTTATCTAGGTATTTGAAAAATATATTATACATTTTCATAAGCTTTTTAAATTTCGCGGGGGAACGTGCCTTTATCGTAGGAATGTATTTAAAGAAACGCTTTCCCTTAAGACTCGTTTTAAATTTCACAAATAATGTATCCGCACATTTTCACAAATTTTAGTCGAAGTTTTTTTTCCCCCAAGTCCAATATTAGAGGAAAACTTAATTTCAATCTTAAATATTAATTTCACGTTGTTTTCAAAAAATGAATGTTAAAAGTCTGCTAATATTTGTAAATTCTGTACTAAAAGTAGATAACAGTTTTAAACTTTATTGAGATAATAATTACTCCCTTCTTTATTAAAATTATGAACAAGTTGAATTGTTTAACTAAATTTAATTATTCAAAATTTCATAAAGAATTTTTATTAAAACATTAATATACTGTTTTAATTTTTTAAGTAATTAACCAGTATTGTACAAGTAATTACGCGTCCGTTAAATTTTGTGAAAAGCAGTTAAAATTTGATGCCAACCGGGCCGCTAAAAGCTTTAAAACGGGTCGCCTGCTTGACTGCAACCCGACGCGCGGCCTTGCATGCCCGGTTCGCAGCACTTAGCTGCGCGAAACGATGTCGCTTGCGTATATGAAGTTTTTCTCGTCCGCAGTTTCTATCTCGACGCGCCAATATGATTTGACAGTGCATAATTATTTTGGATTCTTAATTATGATTATAATGTATACGTTGACAGTTTTTATTTATCGGTGAAATAACTTGCAGTTTTAAGCAATTAATATCTCCTTTATCATCAAGCAGTAGCTTTTCAAGCAAATGTATCTATCGTTAATTAAATAAAAATGTACCATTTATACACGGAGAAAAATTTTCTAGTAAAAATTACAATAGTACATTTTAATTTAATCACAGACTGTAAAAATCCTAAAAAATTACCATAGTTTCTAGTAAATTTTACGAGGTCAATGATAAATTTTCGTACACTGACTATGAGAAAAAGTTTTTTGTACAAATTACTATTTTAATAATACTCGTGGGACACACTCATATTTTCATAATTTTTACCACAATTTTACTAATTTTTGCTTTATATTTCGTAAATTTTACTATTTTATTTGTAAATTTTGGCCGCATAGAGTCTCCCTCTGACGCCACAAAACATTTGTAAATTTCACAAATAATTTGCAAATTTTACAAATAAAATAGTAAAATTTACGAATTATGTAGTAATAATAGTTAAAATATGAGTGTGTCCCAGGAGTAACATTAAAATAGTAATTTTTAGAAAAAAAATTTTAATTTTTAAAAAAAGTTTTCTCATTGTATTTAGACTTGTAAAATTTAATATAGACATGGTAATTTTGTAGGATTTTTACAGTGTGTGATCAAATTAAAATGTACTACTGTAATTTACTAGAAAATTTTTCTCCGTGTATAGTTTTGAAAAAGTTGAACCATTTCTTCCACAACCACGTCAACAATACGCGACCTCTTCTCCCATCATCCACTCAACCTTATCTCCATCAAAGTGATCTCTAGAAGGGTATAGCCTCAGCTGCTGAGCAAATTTAATCGAGCAATGAAACGCGCTCGCGCACTTTTCTTCTCGAATTACGCAACACGCCACCTTACTGCGGAGATGACACTTTCTTAGCTCCAGCTGATGCCTCGCAGCGGTCGAAATTTCACCTCTCGGCAAGGTGGAGAGAAGCGTCATCGCGCGAAAATATCCAAGGGGAGAAAGCGGCGCCGAGTGAATTCGCGCTCTCTCGAACTCGCCGGGCAATTATCGCGCGTTTCTTCGCGCGGCCTTTGTCTTTGTGCAGGTACGCGCGGAGAGGAGAGATGCTGCCCCCGATAAAGGATCGTTTCGAGTTTGGTCGCTTTGTTTCGGCGCTCGACGGGGTTACGTAAAAGTAGATTAGCCGGTGATTATAGACCGCGGACAATAAAACTCTCGTACTTTTGACTCCACGCGTGCTCTCGTTTTTTCTCCTCGTTATCAGCTGGGTTGTATAACGAAGGTCGGCTCTTTACAGGCGCGATTATCAATAATTATCAGCTCAAAAATCGGTTTTCACAAGTTTTGAATATTGTTATCGTTTATCAATATAAACGATCGAATTATCGGCTCGGTGATAAAACTAATGACACGAAAGTGAGTTCCACTTGAATTATTAAAGGTTTCGGGTTTTTTTACGTAATGTTAATTGTGCCGCATCAGTATTTGAGAAATTTTATGCTCGATAAATTGGAAATATCAGTGACACTTAACATACTTGAGCATTTTTCAAACTCATTTTGTTAATCCGTTTCGTTTCGTCAAATAATGTAATTGGCAATTAAGTAATTAATTATTTCTTTTATAATGAGAACTCCGACTGATGAAAATACTTTTTAAAACATAAAATTGCTTTATATTTAATTAATTTAAATTAAGTGCTGCTATAAAAATAAATTAAACTTTTAATTATAATTATATAAAATTTAAAAAGCCTATAAAATCTCTCTTTTTTTATACAAGAGAAGAATAATTCACAAAAAGTCCTTTATAAATTTAACAAAAAATTCGAATTAAAAGCTTGCAGCAGATTCATCCACTAGTTTCGTAGAATCTTTCTACAAAGATTCTACCGCTGCAATTACTCGCCCAGTTTCTGCGAAATCTCCCGTTTCTTTTCGCCAACGTACAATTATTATCTCGACCAGTAAATTCCCTTGGCAATATCGATGACACCTATTAAAGCGGCAAAAAGCCCAGCGCCGCTATCATTAAGCCGTAGCTCTTCCCGAAATTCAATACGCCGCCTTTCCTTATCGACAAGTTTACTGCGGCAACGAGCCGAAAGCGCCCCCCGCAATCTCCGTTTCTCAAAGGGACACTCTTACGCACGCGCGAGAACAAAAAGAAACGAGGCGCGCACACCGGCCGAAAATTGAAAGATGCCCGAGTACTTTATTGCACGGCCGCTTGTGTTTCTCCTTTAAAGTGCGAAATTAGCGGGAGCGTTAAATCGATAAGCGGCGCTCGTTGCGCTTTTTTTTCGCTCAGCGGAAGATGAAAGTCGGGGAGAGAGAGAGAGGAGTAAAATAATTTTTATCGCCGCTTTCTTTTCATTGATCGTTAAACTTTATAATTAAATCGCAGATTGGATCGAAGTCGTATTTATTGCGCGCCTTTGCGTGGCCGCACTTACGGCGCGGTGAAAGGTGAAAGAAAACATGGCCGAGGCGAAATTAAGGGGGAAAAGATAAACTATCGGCGGAAATAAAGGATGCCGGATTTTGTTGCCGTTGTAAATAACAAAAGCATAGCCTTTTGTACTTTACATAAACTTTGAATTATCTTTATCCAGTGGCGCGGTAGTACCAAGCGAGTTTGAGAAGCAGACGTCTGCATAATTGATGTCCGCATTTTTCATTACCACGAAAATAATGCTTATCAATATTGTTTCTACGATATTTTTAGCATATATCAGCATATTTATAGCTAAACTATGATTTTCAACAAAAATATCGATAAAATAGCTCTTCAAGTGGTAATAAACGAGAACGCAATTCGAAAATGCTTAAAATCACGTTTTATTCTTTTCCTTCTTGTCCAGTCCGAAGTCTTAGGCTCCTGAAGTTTGCCACACAGCTACAGTTGAGAATTGTTTTCTCACAGCTTTCTATGCTGCACACATCCCATGAAATCAGCTACACCTGCTGATATTTAAAATATCATACTTTAAAAGAATAATTTCGATAAATATTGCAGCATTCCAAAACGAATTTTATCTCTTAAAGGGCATCAAAAAACTTTTTTTTTCTATAAGACAATTTTATTGGATCACCTCGAAAACGATGTCTATGTTTTTACATATTTTGTATTTTATTTATAATGTAGGTACACAATGACTAATTACTTTGTTTATGCCAACAAATGTTCCTTTTTCTTGAATATTTCATTTTATTTCACTACACTGCAAATAACCAACTGTTTCAACGAGTTTTTTTGTAATGTTGGTCCAACTTTAAGTAAAGCAATAAAAATACCTAATGAGCCAAATCAGATAAAACCAAAGAAGAACAATAAAACTATGTTCTTGTACCCAGTAACAACAACTGAAATAAAAAATAAAATAATGCAACTAAAAGACAAGAGTGGAGGAGTAAATAACATTAATGCTAAAACGATAAAAGTCTTATACAATCATATTTCAGATCAACATATCTTCAACCTATGCAGCGGAAGTTATACCTATATACAAAGCTGGAAACCGAAACAACACCACAAATTACAGACCAATATCATTAATTTCTAATATAGCTAAGGTCTTTGAAAAAATAATACATGAAAGAATATACACATTTATACAGAAACATAATATATTAGCCAAGAATCAGTTTGAATTTAGAAAACACAAAGGAACCAAAAATGCATTAAATCATCTTACTAGCAAAATATACAATAATCTAGATAAAAGTACACCAATAATAGCAACATTTTTGGATCTAGCAAAAGCATTTGATACCGTAGATCATAAAATACTCCTTCAAAAACTTGAAACTTATGAAATAAGAGGCAAAACACTGGACTTAATAAAAAGTTACTTACAGGGCCGGAAACAAACAGTAAGAATAAATAATATAAATAGCAAGGAAAAAATGTAACAACTGGTGTCCCACAAGGTAGAATATTAGGTCCATTATTATTTATTATATACATAAATGATCTACTACAAAATGAAACTGAAAACAGTATTATTTCATATGCGGGCGATACGGTCATACTAGTGGAAGGAAAAAATTGGAAAGAAGCTGAAGCAAAAATGAATACACGCCTAAAACTGATAAGCAATTGATTGGCATATAATAAGCTATCTTTAAATATAAAAAAAAACAGCTTACATCACTTTTGGAAATTTTAGACAGCGTACCAGAAAAACGTGATATAAAAATAAATAACATAGAGATAAAAAGAGAAGAATATTGTAAATATCTTGGATTAATGGGCAAGGTGGGGTTTTTACACATAAGAATCCTGCACATATTAATTGTGCACACTTTAGCATTGGTGAAAATTATATATAGATATACCGAGCTATGCTAAATTGTGCACAATTAATATGTGCATGATTCTTATGTGTACAAACCATACCTTGCCGATTAATGATTGACTATAAAATGAAGTGGGATAAACACTTTGAGTACACAATGAATAAGACTAAATATCTATTATACGTGTTTGCAAAAATTACAAAAAGTATGGAGTTGGAAACCCTCATGATGTTATATTATGCTCTATTCGATAGTATTGCCACATATAGTATTTTGGTCTGGGGTAGTGCATACACAAATACTCTGGGATTATTACAACGCATGCAAACACGTATATTGAATAAAGTTAGCAAAAAATACTTCGTATTACAAAATTATCCACTAAATATAACGCAAACCTATAAATTCGAAGCACTGTACCACAATTACAACACTTTACAAGAGATTTACATCAACAAAAAAAGTATAACTAGGAAAAATCTTATATTGATACCAAAACAAAAGAAGACAGGTAACACAAGAAAAAATAATTATTAACAGCCATTAATAAAATATACAACGAATTGCCAAAAGCTAAGAAACTACTGACAAAAAAGAACAAGATAAAAGAGGGACTAAAGAAATGGATAAGAGAAAACTAACGGACGGACAAGAAAAAAAAAAGCATAAGAAATTTCACCTCTTTAAAAAAAAAAAAAATAAAAAAACAAGTGATGTGCCAAAGATGTTCAAGATTTGAAAGAAGTTCATGATTTGAATATAATTGTTAAATTTTGTGACAAAGTTGTACATGAGTTGAATTTAATTGTTAAAAATTTGAAATTTTATAATAACTTTTATTGTTTAGGATTAAGTAATTATTAGTTTATTTTGTATTTAGTAATCTGGACCAGCGAACAGGAAATTTGTTTTCCTCTGCTGGATTACATACTTTTGTAATGTAAATTTTGTATTTACTCTGGGAAATAAATAATAATAATTTAAAAAATGTTTGGCTTTATTTAAGTGCAAAATTGGAATGAAAGCTAGTTTTAAAAACTTATGATGTATGAAATATCTGTAAATTCAAATAAAAAATTTACTAAACAGAAATAGATGCTCGTAACAGGTGCTATCAATATTTTCTAAAATTGGACTAAAGCATCTTAAACCTTCATCTGTACCCTACCCTTAATTATACTAAATACTTATAAAAAGTCTTTATGCAAAATATAATATATAAATGATGTATAAAGTTATTGTTTTGACATATATTCTTACTTTTAAAATTAATGCAATTTTTGTGACTTGTAATTTCCATATTTATCTAAATATTTAGATATTTAGTCATTACAACAAGCCTCCATGACTTTTTCATGAATCCGTGTGTCGCCTTAATCAGATTTAAATAGCAAAGCAGTATGTACGAGAAATCCTAAAGCTATATTATTTTAAATTATATAGTTATATGCATTAGCATTCTGACCAGCTGAAATAAAATTCCAATAGATAAGCTGAAAGAATTTGATGTAGTAAATTGGTTCTCTGGATGAGAAACTCTCAGTCAGCTTAAATTGTTACAAGTGACTTGATAAGGCGATTAATTGTAGAACGAATTCCATGACTTTTTCATCATTTAGCATACGTCGCCGTAATCAGGTTAACTTGTGAAAAGTGGTGAAGTAATGTATCAGATAGATATTAATCGATATCTTATGGCTAATCTACTGATATTTAGATATGATATCTAAATATTTAAATAATTGATCTCAGCTACTACTCTACGGATTTTCATATTTCACGTCTCATTTTTTTTTATCTTTTTTTTTATGTTGGCAAAAAAATTTTTTTTTTTGTTTAGCTTATTCGTTTTCGTTTTATCGGCAATTTTTGATTTTCGAAAAATTTAATTTTTTCTTTTTTTTAATGATAGGATTGAGATATTTGAATCGGACAAAAACCGTTTTAAAGAACATCATATAAATAATAAAAAATAGGAATAAATGTTAATGAATATTCAATATTCATGTTAATATAATGCTATAATCTATGCTTAAACTACTAGATAAATTTACAAAGTTTTATCCGATTAAAATCAGTTTGAGAGCTTTTGAGATAATCTGATCGGGAGTTTCCCTCTCTTTTTGTCTTCTACAGAATATTGAATATTGAATAAATTCGGGATTTGCAGCCATGCTCGTTTTAGTTCATCCGAAGCAGCAGCAGTCGAATTGTTTTCTTAGAGGAATAAATAAAGTTTTTTTAAGAGTGCTCTTGATTTCTAATTGCAAAACTCCGAATTTCATACAGGTATGTTGGAAAAGATATTGTAAAGTCTGTAAATGAAAAAGCAGTAATTTTAATTTGAAAATTTATTTTACAGGCGTCTTTTTTTTGTCTCTCTTTTTATACAAAATTCATTGACAAGAGAAATATATTTTAAATATTTGAAAAATATAAAAAAGATTTAGGAAATCAAAATTATTTATCGAAAATTTATACACGCAAAACTAGAGTATAAATAAAATACTTAATAGTGATTGAATTTCTTCCAATCGTTTTTCAGCAGTTCTTCTACGTATTCTGTATTTTAAAATGCATTGCGCACATTTGAGCCGAAGATTTGCAACTGTAAGGAATTTAGTTTGGAAATATGTATGAACAAGTGGAGCAATTTGCCTTATTGCATCTTAACAATATAATTTTTTTACATAATTAAGTATTGGCATTGGTTTATTTATACACACAAGCACCCTGGTAGAAAATTAACCAGGGCTGGTTAACGTGTATTTTAAAATTGATGCCTAAATTAAATAAAAAGAATTGGAAAATCATTTTAAAAGATAAAATCATTTTAAAAGAGCAAATATATTTAATTATTTGATCATGGCATAAAATAATAGCAATTGGTCGTCTTCAACTACAAACTAAGAATTGGCTAAAAACTGCTTAACGTTTCTACCAGGGCAGTAAACAAATTTTAATTCTGCACAATTTAGCACAACCGAATATATCTATATCTTTATACCAATTCCGAATATATCTATATCCATATACAAATTTTAGCAATTCTAAATTGTGCACAATGTTTAAGGATTCCATTCTTATGTACATGAACAGTACGCTAACATGAACTACAATACGTCTATGTATTACACAAAAAATGGTTATATTATTGATTTGAATTAATACAATTATTTTTACTATCTATACTATTTAGAAATTTAGAAAAGAGAAAGACAACATTTTAAATTTTTAAATATAAAAAAAATTAAAATAAAGTATTATTATATTCTTATTATTAATATATTCTTATATTATATTATATATTTAATTAAAGTATTTGGAATATCTATAAATCTTATAGTTCGATAAAATATTTGAAAGTATCTACTAGAAAAAGGGTTATAAATGATGTACGGAGAGGTTATCGGGCTAAACTATATTGCCAATATCAATATTATTTTAAAATCACTAAAACTCCATAATCTTTCATTATACAAATTTGTGTGCAAATTATCAGTTATTTAAGGGTGTAATCCCGTGTAGAACGTAAAAAATTAGCTCATTTTTAAGAATTTTTTTGGACGATAACAAAATAAATATATCTAAAATTTTATGATCTTTTTACATATATTTTGACTTGTGTTAACAATTTTTTTTATTTGAAAATATTAAAAAATAACTGAGTTATATTGAGAAGTCTTGAGTAAGTCGCGAAACAATGTTTGACACGGTCTACACTCTACACATAATCAATAATAATCTACAACAGTCAGGAAAGAAAAACTGGTTAATGTAGTCCTGTGGCCAATTGATATACTTCCGTTTGAAGAAAAAAATTAAAAATTGTAAAAATGGTAGACATAAAACCAAAAACCTTCATTTTTTTATAAATTGCGCTCTTTTTTTGCATTATTTTCTAAATATTAATGTTATGTGAGGTTCATCCAGGATTCATTAGTATTATTAAAACGTGTGTTAAATTTGAAGCCAATCGATTGAATACTTTTTGAGTAATCGTGTACACCGATTTTAAACTTTGCGAAAAAAAAAAAGTTTCGAGAAAAACGTGTTTGAAGTTTCGCTATGTCCGTATAGCCACGTGTATGTGCAGCTCGAATATAGGCTCTCATCAAAATAGTTTTGACTTTTAGCTCAAACAGCAAAGTTTATTGCATTTTACAGATGTCAAGTAACTTTTAAGACAATAAAAAATAATGGATTTTTTAAATTTAATTCTTCTACACGGGATACCCCCCTTAATATTGTGTAGATGATTTTGGTAACAAGAATATTTTATAATTTCCTAATAGTACTTAGTAGTATGAAATGCTAATAGTGAATTATAAAAGAAATAAAATTATATTGTTCATAATTTAATTGCTCCACTTGTTCATGTTGCATAAATTGTGACTCATTGTTTAATAAGGTAAGATTTTTAAAAATATTTATAAACTTTCAGTTTTTCATTTCTAAATTTTTTTTTTATTATTTGATTGATGAAATAAACAAAAACCTTATTTTTAGAGCGAATAGTTATTAGAAATTTTCTAAAGTTGACAGTTCATTTTGCTGCAAAAGATTATGTATTCTGCAAAAGTCGAAGCACTGCGATACCGTGGTTGAATTATTTAAATAAAAAAATGTTTTCATCAGAAACTCTTGATTTGAAAAAAATAGTTAATTCTTATTTGCAAAGTGATCACCAAGAAAATAGAGAAGTACGCCTATACACTCATTAATTTACATTATATTTTTACCAATATAAGTAATCTTTATATTTTTCTATAATATTTGTAACAAATTATAATCGAGGCAATGTTTCTAATTTTAGGTACTATTGGCTCCGTTCAAGTATATGATTCACTTTCCTCATTATAACATATATCTTAAATTAATAGATAGTATAAATTTGTGGACAGACATACCAGAAGATAAAGTAAAACTTGTAAAAGAAGTAACAGAATTATGGCATACTTCACTCGTTTTGTAGGTAGCCTTTTTATCTAAACATAAATACTTGCCAGGAGAGCCTCACTTGTTTGAGTCACGGATTTTACTCAAACTTTGGAATATGTTTTCTAATGTTAAAATATGAGACGCCGCGCACGTTCGGCCTAATGCTCGATTTTTTAAAAGTTATGAGCTTTTTTAGTGGAAAGCTAAGAAAAATTGATTTTTGTTCAATCACATATAACCTTTCGACTGTTAATTGTAGAGTATTTCAATTCCCGATATTTGAAAGCTGAGGTCAAATCCTATCGATTAAAAAAAAAAGACGTCCAAAAATCTTCATTTGTTCCAATAATAAATAACCACTAAAGTAGCATAAAAAATCCACTAAAATTCATTGACGTAATTTTAGCTTCTTTTATTACAAATTTTTTTTAGCTATAACTTTTGAACAAATAAAGATTTTTGGATGTCTTTTTTAATCGATTAAATTTGATCTCACCTTTCTACAATTAACAGTTCAAAAGTTATACGTCATTGAACAAAAATCGATTTTTCTTAGCTTTTCGCAAAAAGAGCTTATAACTTTTGAAAAATCGAGCGTTAGGCCGAACGTACGCGACTTCGTTCATGTTTTAACATTAGAAAACATATTCAAAAGTTCGGACAAAATCCGTGACCCAAACAAGTGAGACTCTTCTGGATAGTGAATGTGCAATATATATAGTGAACATCAATTGCTGGTGATGATCATTTTTGATGAATTTATTAATGCTCAAAAATTATTAATCAATATGGCGGTATTCATAAATTCTCATAAATTCATAAAGTTTGGTTTATTGTCGATTGTGCCTCTTTTAGTTTTTTATGAACGTTTATATTGTTCCGTAACATTATAAACATAAATTTAATAAATATTAAAAATAAAATCAAAATTATCTTCCTTTTGAGGTTTTGCGTACTTTAGATTTTATTTTTTCAAGATAAGAATAACACGTGTAATATAATAAATAAAATCAAAATTATCTTCCTTTTGAAAGATAAAAAAGAATAGATAGACTAATCGTCTCTTCAGGATCTCCTCTTATTAAATGCAGATAAGATAATAATACCTGTTAAATCGAATAATCCTCTATTAAAAAAGTGATCACGGAAAAGTGGAGTCGAAAATGGATTGGTTAATTCTGATGAATCAACAAATGTAATTGGTTCAAATGACGTTACTATATTTGACTTAA
>JAWWML010000031.1:4205578-4286071 GCA_035047165.1 Ormyrus rosae | reverse complement strand
AAGATAAAACATAACTTATTGGATACATGTATTATATCGTATTGTATCAAATATAAAGATGAATGTGAACTAAAAGGCAGAAGAATTCGTATTTGTATAATGGAATAAATATAAAACTCAAAACTTTAAATTTACGTACTTTTATGAAAATTTCAATTTATTATCTGAAAAATAAACTTAAAGGTTAGATGACACTATGGACGGATCAGGTTATCGCAGAGGTTTTCCAACTGCCTATCGAATATACGGACCTAATAGAACTTGGCTTACTGCTATTTCACTTATGATAATTGCTTTCGAAAAGGTTGCTTCTACGAATAAACCTAAGGTACGCATTAAACTAATCGAGGCTTTTACTCAAACTAATGTATTGGTAAACTTCCATAGGCGAATGAAATATTTCAAAAAAATGTTTTACATCTGTACGGCGCTACCGCTAAACAATTCGATGTTCGAAACAACGCTTGCCTAAACAAAATCGAATATATATATTCTGCTATTGGACGTAAGAATATACAAATTACTTGTGCTTTGATTATTATTATATTATTTTGCATTTTATTATCATACAATTTTAGGAGCTGGAGCGTTTTACTTGCTAATAGTGGAACTAATGCAGAGCTTTTCAGACTTTGAAAAGGATCTTTCAACTCTCATGACTCTCTTTGGTCTTTACATGCAAGTTCAAAATGATTATATGAATGCATCAAAAGATAAGGTATTTGTGCATTATTCCTCTTCCACTCTAACTCAAAAATATTCATAAAAATCAATCAATAAGAGTAGTGCACTTCCGCGTATGGAGTATATATACTTGGATAAGTCCCTGGTCTACTTCTACGGATACCAGGATCACTTTCCAATTCTACCCTCTAAGCCTTCATCTTCGCCTCTCCCTTCCCAGTTCCAGGCCCAGAACCACTTTCGCTTTACTTCAGACCAGGGGGGCTATTCTTCACGGTCTCCCACTCCTATTTAAAACTCTCCTATGCGCATCTTTCCTTTATTTGATTTGACCTTTGACATCCATCTTCCCTTTTCTTTGATTTGATCTTTGACCTTAGTGCGCCTACGATTTGGGTTGGTGTTGCCTCTTGTTGCCTGCCGAGTACTGACTTTATTAAAATTATCTGCCTTCGTAGTCTTGGAATTCTTAACCTTTCTCTTTGAGCTTATTTCAGCCGATTTCAGCTTCGCAAAACCTTACAATAACCATATACAATTTCTTTGTTTGCATTCATTATACTAACATTAATATAATGATTTAGTTCATGAACGACAAAGACTTCGCCGAAGATGTTTCTTCTGGAATTAGTACATTACCAATTGTACTGGCTACTGAAAGCAAAACATTAGATTCAGATATAATAATCAGTATCCTTTAAAATTCAGACGATAAATTATTACTTTTTTATACTCCTTTTAATTAATCTTGTTTCACGAACAAATTTTTTTCTCATGTCACATTAATATTAGTAAAAGATTTACCTTAACACCCAAAATAGATATTCTGAAACAAAAAACTCGCGATCCAGATTTGAAAAGCTATTGTGTTGTTCTGCTAGACAAAGTGGGGGCTATCAAAGAGTCTAGAAAACTAGAAACGCAACTTTATGAGATGTTAATGGAAGAAATTGAAAGACTTGGTGGAAATTCAGAATTAGTTGCAACCATCGATCAAATACACTTATGGAAAAATGATGAATTGTTCCCGAATCATCCACATTATAAAAGTGAACTATGTAATAAGTAAAGAATGTGATTGACATGCATGACAGTGTAGAATAAGTCATTTTGGATAATAAGTTGTAATTTTAGTTATTAAAATATTTATAAGTTTTAAAGTAGTTCCATAAGGAGTGAAAACTTGACAGTTCTATTTGGACTTCATTACTTTTTTTAATCTGTGATTTCGTTGTACGATTAATCATCTATTAACATATTTTAGATATATTTTGCAGTTGCTGTTATTGACATATTCACATATATTAAAACTATATTTACTATCTAATTGACATCATTGGTAATATGGGATGCATCAAACTCGCCTAACCTTTTACGTTGGGTCAAAGTTAATTTTTTTTATAGATTATTACTACATTTATTTGTTTAATGAATGGCATTTGTCATAAAAATTTGAAATTAAAGTACTTATTCAAAATATGTTTAGTTATTGCTTGAAAAAAACATTTTACCAATGAGTAATGTAAATATATGGCTAATAATTCGTAATTGTTACCGTTGACTTATTTTAATAAATATTTAGCATGTAACCACTGTTAGTTAATCATACAGTTCAAAATATGTAAACATTTGTATTTGCAGTAAAGTGAGATTTTTTATACATGTTCAATAATCGTATTAATTTATAATCTTCATTTTAATTATATACATCCAACTGATTTATTGCAATAAACACATAAAAAATGTAAGCAAATTTTTTAAAGATTTTTTGCATTTTTTTTTATTTAGAACTTGCTTTATTCAGTTTTTCTCGAAGTTTTACAAATCATTAAATAAATAATAAATTAATAAATTAAAGTGATTAAATTAAATAAATTTTGGTCAATTCAAGTATAAATTTTAAGAATAGAATTTAACGATTTTTGTAAAGTTTAATTTTTATTCCACGAGGTTTATGATGCTATATTTTTATGATTTTAATAAAGTGTACGTGTTTGAGCGCACTTCCGCTTATTAACACGATTTTCACTTTTATATAGAATCATCGTAATGCCGTGGAAGGATTTTTAAATTCGAACTTGCTTAAAATATATGCATACATTTTTTATGCAAAGAAAAGACCAATCGATGCAAAAGCAACCGAAGAGAAATAATAATACGTGATAATTTACCGAGAACTTTTTCTGTCCGCGTTCCAAAGCTCGTTTTATATTTGTCAAAGCGTATAAAATCAGTTCTTCATTGGATCGCGAAAATATTTAACGGTTCACAGAAAGATAAGTAACCAATATTTCGCGTGGCAAGTAGAAGAAAGTTTCATCGGTTTTTCGCGTAAATCGCTAACATTGCTGAAACACAACTTAACTAACGTAACATAAGTAACATAACTTTCGCTGCCGATGTTTATCAGAAAAAATTAGTGCACCGTTTAATTATACTTCTTCTTAAAGATGCGGCGCCGCAAAGTACGTTCGCAGTAAGTTCGCTTGTAAAACCGCGTCGTCCGCCTCGAAGGATGCATATTTTACATAAGATCTTTGAACTTTATGAGTTGTGGGTATTTATTGGCGTTTTATTTCGGCCTTTTTGTACATAAACTGCCTTTTATAGATTTCTCTGTACCCATAAGTTAGAGTGATACTTGCGCGACAAGGTAACGGATTTGCCTTTTTTTACTTATATATACCTGCACGTCCAGACGCAAAATGTTGTAAAATTGTAACGATGTAAATAAATGTATGTTTTCCGCGACACTTAAGGTAACGGTGAATACTCACGTTTTACTACTAAAATGCCATATGAAAGCGATGTTGTATCGCTTTAATGTTTGATTGAATTATATGTTAACACTTTCCACCGCAAATCAAAGGCTGAAAAGTATATTATTATTGCGGCCGGAAACTAGTTTTATTGATATTCAAATTTCGCATATTAATGAACTTTCGGTTTACACTATCCGATAAATATTATAATAAACTGCGAAAACTCATATATTTATTCATTTTATTCTCCGTTATAAAATTCTAAATGAATTTTTATTAAAAAAAAAATTATTATTAGTATATAATAATTAATTTACAGTTTTATATATATTTTTATTCCCAGCAAGTCATTGTTCATTTATACTTTTCATTATCGACGTACTGTGCAAGTCACCGTTCGCTACTCCCGACATATAATATATTTATTTTTTTATACGTTGCTTCTAAATCGCACGAATATTCTTTCGATCGACAAAACGATGAATCAGCGAAAAGAAAGCAAAATATCTAAATTTAATATCGTAAAACCGCACAATTTACGTAACGTAGATCACTCGGCTTTACAGTTAACCCAGCTCGAAGCAGACGAAGTTTCAATAAATTGCATAAGGCTTTTCCAGACATAAAGAGCGAAGAACCCTTCCGGAGCCTCGTCCGCGGCCAAAGCTGAAAAAGCTCGGCGACGCGCGACTAAAAAGGTGCTCGCGAGCGGCTGATTAAACCGAGAGATTTTCTCGCGCGTCAAGCGAAGCACGGCATTAATTAAACTGTAACACGTAGCGCCGCAAATCTTTCGCTCTCTCTCTCACTCTCTTCTAGCCGCTCTTCCCTCCTCTCTTTGTTCCCTCGAAGAGGCGCGAAATTGCGCTCTCTCTCTCTATATATAAATCGGAGCTCCACATTTTAAGGATCGCCTCCAATCACCATAAACCAGACGAGAGAGAGAGAAGGAAGGAGAGTCGTTAGGAGGAAATACGCAACAATTTGCATTTTCATGGGCTTCGCTCGAGGAGGAAGCTCGAGGGGCTCGCCTGCCGGAGTACGCGATAATTACGGAGGATAAAATGCGCGAGTAATCGAGCTCCCGGGAGAGCGCGATCTCGAATCCTGGTTCCGAGCGACTCTCTCGCTCTCTGTGCGTGAGCCCTCGGCCGACGGAGGGGAATACGCGGCCGCGAGTCTCTTGATTAGCCGGGGGAGGGAACGTGGGTGGAGTGTGGTGGAAAAATCATTCGGCTTGATGTTAGAGGCTTGAGAAGCAGCTCGGGGGGCTTTCAGGATATTTTAATGGCGAGAATCGAGAGAATAAACTTTATATTCGGGAAAACGATGTGCTGGTATTCAATAAAAGTGTACTGGAACTAACCGTTTTTTATTTAAAAAATCGTACGAATGAAAACCGTTTTATTTTTTCGTTGCAGGTAAGTTGAATTTTAATGAGCGCCTCTTTTTATACAAGCATAAAATTAAATAACGATAAAGCGATAAAATAAAGGAAAACTCTGCGAGCGCCGGAGCGTCGCGCGGGGGGCGAGAACAGAGTTTGAAAAAAAAAAATTAATAACAAAGATAAAGGTGATAAATAACTCGAAGCGTTACGAGCGTGCTTACAAGAGAAAAATCCATTACCGCAAAATTCGGATGTAGCAATAAATCACGCGCATATAAAGGATGATCCCCCTGGCATTCACCTCCGAATCGTTCATCATTATAAAGTAAACTTCTTTATACGTCGATGTAATAACGCCGCGCGGCGAGCCTCCCACACTTCTTCTCGCCTATACGACAAACTTCAATTTACAATGAGCTACTCGCGAAGAGAGAGAGAGAGAGAGAGGAATGCGCGCGCATCATCTCTCCCTATCTCTCTCCTCCGTCGCCTCAGATTTTATCGTCCTCCGCGCGTGCGAGTGGTACGCGTGTAAGGCGCCTGCATTTTTCTCCTATTATGTATGTATATACGGCTGCGGCCGCCGCTTGACGACAAGGAGAATGAAATTCTTTTCTTATCGCCGAGAGAGCGAGGCTTTGCTTGCTCTTTTTCCGAAATTTAGCTTCATAAAAATTCCTGACCGCTGCCGCCGCCGTCGTTGCGTTAAGCCGAGCGCAGATTGTACGGGTATATACCTAAAGGGGGAGTCTGTTTGTTCGAAACGTTTGTGGATTTTTACAAGTGTTACAAAATCACGGCTTGCATATACGAGAAGCTATTCTCAATAATTGAGCGCGCTGTAATAATGAAATTCTCAGAATTTTCGAACCGCTCCGAGCTCGTACTATTTTAAACTCAATTTAATAATGTAAATCGGCGCACGCTGGCTTGGACTAAGAAGCAGCTGATTTAGAATAAAGCAATAACTCACGGAGCCAACATCGCGTTTAATTACAAATGTATGAGAAATTACTCCGTTTAACTTCCCCAAGGGCTTCGCGAGCTCGGCGCCTTTGAGCGCCGCCATCATTATTTAAACGCACTGGATTGAACAAACCTTCCAATAAAGCGAGAGTTTAGTTAGTGTCGGGAAAACAATGTACGGGGGGGAACTAAAGCAATAATGCCATGCTCTGGATGTTGATGTAATTGCGAATTCATTAGATCGGAAAACAGTTCGCTTATTAGAAAGTAATTGTCCCGGTTAGTGGGTAAGGAATAATACTTTCATTAAAATAAAAGATTTGAATTTAACTGGATTATGATCGTTAAGGACTTTGAAAATTAATTAACAAAGAAAATAATTAATTACTCCCGTTTGCGTATTTTATTTAAATTTTTTAAAAACAAATCCCCGCCAAATTCACCCTTTAAATACCTAAAAAAAACTCGAGTCAAACGGCGGCTCTCTATCGCCTCGCGTCAGAGCCGCGCGCGCACCTCGGCATTGACCTCGCTCGGCGAACGATTAACGCACCGCACACGCGGCTCACCGAGTCCTCAGCGATCCAGTCGGCCTGCAGCTGGTTCTCTCGGCCGCGTCAGCTGTTTACCAAAGTCCAACCTCGAGCTCTCCCGCCAAGGGATTGGCTTCGTTACGAGTTCGCCGGGGAGTTTCGGATTCGAATCCACAGCGTGCAGGCAGCCGTTGAATTTAAAGTTTTGTTACTCGACTTCGCGAAACTTTGAACCGCCGGGAACGTGGAATTTAGCCCTCTCTCTCTCTCTCTCTCTCTCTCTCTCTCTCTCTCTCTCTCTCTCTCTCTCTCTCTCTCTCTCTCTCGAACTCTCGAACTCTAAACAAAAAGCCTCGCGCCGAGAGACGAAAAAACAAAAGGCGGCATTCACCGGCAATGAGACAGCGCCCTTTATCCGCCGCGCCTCTCCTCCCGGGGCCGACACTTAGAATCGCGTTATGATGTTTGTACTCGGCATAGCGCATATACGAGCGCACGTGCGGAGGGGTGGGGTGGGGGGGGGGACCAGCTGCGTAAACCCCTCGCTAATAGCGCGCTGACCCCGCACGTCCAGCCGCGCTATTCACAATGTTTGGCTTGCGCCGCGCCGTTTCCTCCTCTTTTTCACTCGCTGTTCTCTTCCCGCATTCCTACGCCGACAAGTGGCTCCTTTATCTCCCGAGGAAATTGGAAAAAGCCCGGCCGGAGGTGGAGGCGTCCTCGGAGGCAAGAGCGAAGAGCTTTTGTTTTTGCTTGGGTTCTTTATTTCGGGTTGAATGGTCTTAAGCGGGATATTTAATTATTATGTGGTGCCGAGGGGGAGCTAATTTTGCGTTGAATGCGCAGTGTTAGAAGGTTTGGAGTGATAGTGGGCGAATAATTTTTTTTCGGGGTACTGCTATTTATATAGTCGATGACGGAGAAATTAAAATGGTCCTTCTGGACTTGTTTTGATTTAGTCGAGCACCTTTTTCAGGCTTTTAAAATTTATTAGCGAAATAATTTTCACATTTCAAATTTTGTACGGCAAGCCTTGTCTAATAAAGTCAGTTAAGTAAACCTGTTATCAGAGCTAAATAAATTTAACTTCCATTGCTTCAACTTCAACTGCTATTTATAATTAAATTGAATTCCAGCGATTTAATGAACTTGATCGTTTTGATCGTAATGAACCGAACCAAGTGTAAACGATGTAATTAATTGAAGACCCTTCTGAAGCTGTTAATTTATTTCCAATTCCCTTTGCAGGTCTCTGTTTACTATTTACACGTGTAAACGCAATGTAATGCGATGATAGGTTAAGCGCTGCAAATCGAAACAGGCGGACGTAACAAGAGATGAAATGGTATCTGCTCGAGGCCTCTCGATAAAGTTCCTTTGTACCCAGAGCGAATTTCAGTTTCCGATTTAGTAAAAAATAAAAATAAAATAAGAAAAATGTACTGCACTTTCATTTAATTTAAGAAACGCAATTTTTCATCGACTTTTTCGAAGGGAAAAATATTGTAACTAACTGATAAACCAGAATTTTCAATAAAACTAAAAATTTTTCGAAACAAACTTTATTAAACCTTATTGAAAAATCGCATTACAGTGCGCATAACCAGCGCACCGTCCGATAAATTCTCGTTTTACCGACGAAACTATGAGGCACAAATAACTCCCGCCTTTAGAATTTCTTTAATTGCTCGCTTCTCGCTCGGACGCGAGCGCCCGCCGAGAGATTACCCGGCACAAAACCTCGCGTTATCTCGACTCCTCCGTACGCGCGTATTTAGCGGAGAGCCGCGCGCGCGCGCGGAATGCCGTGGAACAACGCGCTTATTGTGCGAATCGTAGGCGTGCGTGTTTTTTGAATTATTTCGTCGGTGTGTTTTCGAGACGTGACGATTTGTATATGAGGCAAGTTGTCGGGAGGCGAGGTATGCGGGATTTTTGGGAGCGTACTCGGGAATTCCGCTTTTTATTGTGGCGCTGTGCATTCGGATCTTTTTTTTTTCACTTGAAACCAAAGTCGACAATGGTGTGAAAATCCTTTTTATTCGAACGGTTTTTCAGGTCCGTTTGCATAAAATTTAGCGCTACTACACTTATAATCAGAAAAGCAAACGCAATAAAAGGGGATTATAAAATCAATTTTCACGGAATTCCTAAATAAATTATAATAACAAACAGCCCACCGCACAAAGGAATCGTAATAAATTCACATCTTCGTACGATTTCGCTCCCGACTCGCGTCGAAAGCCTCGGAGCGGCACGGGGACACGTAAGCGGCTCTTCTCGGTTATCAGCTCTGCTTTTCTCGCGACTCCCGCGATTGAAGCGTCGACTGTCGGGTCCCGCTCCGAATGGAGCGAGAATCCAGAGCCGCCAGGCTTGATCGACGAAAGCGAGAAAGACGCGCTCGAATCGAGAGAAGGAAAATGCGCCCGACGATAGCTTTGACGTCCGCGGCCGAGGCTCGTCGCTGTCTTTTTCGCGGTGATCTCCCTTCTCGCGGTGATAAAAGACGCGGCTTAACTTGAGGAGTTGAAAGTGCTGAAGATCAAAGGTTGGTAGCAAATGCAGACTTCACCCGAGGGATGGAAAGAGGAGACTGACAAAGGTTTTTGAAACAGAGTAGGCGATTGTTCCGTATTGATTTCGTCTCGTTTTTTTAGATTTAGACAAATTTTTAGGTTTTTTTTTAATTAATTGTCTATCGATCGTTATTAAATTCATTTATTTATTCAATCTATTGATTAATAAATTACTATGAAAAGGGCAGAAAGTAATCGCTCATCATCATTAATTAAAAAAAAATCAACATAGAACGGGCTCACTTCAAAGCGTCAAGGATTCAATCAACAGCTCGCTCCTAAGTGAATCCGCAAGCCGAATGGGCAAATATTTGCGTAAACACGAGAGACGCTCGCGCGGCTTCACACGACATGAAAACAATCCCACGATGAACGGAGGCCCGACTGATTGAGCGCATATCCCTCTCGAGATTACCATAATCACGCGGATTATACGTTTAAGCTAATTGCACGTTTTGTCCGCGCCCGCGGAGAGAGATCGCGCCGCCGTTTATTTCGCTGCCCGCGAGCGGTGCCGGAAAAAGTGGAAGGATGCGCGCGAAACGGGCACAGCATCGCCGCTCGATCGTCTAAGAGGCTCGAGCCCCGCTTTTATGTGTTTTAGCTCGGAATTTATGTCGTCTCTTCCGGGCTCGTCTCGGGATTGGTGGTGTCGGGCGAAGGAGGGTTCCTTAAGAGGTGGAAAGTAATTTTTTTTTTTTTCAGGAATGATCATTCTATTAATAGAAGGATGGGTATTAAATGCTGCCATTTTTCGTGGTTATTTTTTAATATTTATGGCTTTATATTTTTCGCGCTAAAGAAAAGCACCGATTCACGCTGATTTGACGCAAAATTAAATAAAGATTGATCCGATCAATTTATCAAAGTTTATTCTGTTCGCGATAAGGAGAAAATGTCTTTTCTTTTACATAGTAAACATAAAATTTTTTTGCATGCATTCGCGCTGCTAAAAATTGCTCCTCTGTAGTGCGCGAAAGGAAATTGCTTAACACGTTCGGTGCAGAGGGGAAGTTTATCGGACTCGTCGAATGCGAGACGCCGGGAGTTCCTTTAACGAAATATATTGAGCAATTTCCCGCCTGACGTCGTACAACGACAATTTTCACCGTGAAAGTGAAAAGGTCGACAGTAATTAAGTTGTTGTCGTTTTCCGTACAGTGCTTGCAGCTCAAATAAATACGTGAGCGATATTGACTAACCAAAAAAAAAAAATGAATGAGTCATTCCAGAAAAATTAGCTAAAATTGCTTGTCACTATTATTATTAGCGTTCCAGTGCAGGTAATTTATAAAGGTTTTTTTATATGAATATTTTAACTCGTACGATTATTCCTAATAGCTTTAATGTCACAGATTTATTAAAGATTTTTATCTCCCTATAACGTTCCCGGTAAATGCAATTTGTTTATTCTATGTATGAAATAAAGATTAGTCCGTGAAATCGGGTCAAAGTTATTTAGTTTAAAATATTAACTCACGACGAATAAAACTTGAGCTATTAGAGATAACTGCATTTTCGCTTCACCAAGTCGCTCTATTTCAAGCAAATCCACGTAAGAATACGTAAGACGATATAATTACAATATCATTCTAAAGAAATCCTCGTAACTCGCAAATTGACGCCGATTTTTCTCCCGCAAAAATTCCGAGCTCACGAGAAAACCCCCCTTCAACGACACACTGCACAATAGCAGCGTGTCACCGGCGGTAAAAAAAAAAAAACATCCGAGCCTACGAGAATCACCGATCGAGGCAGGACAATAAGTTTCCTTACTCTACAGCCTTGTTTCCCGGCTACCGCTGAAAATTTAATCCCCCTCCCCCGCGATCACCGCGCACGGCGCACAAAGGAAGCGTTCCCGGGGCAAAAGAAGGAGAAAAAAGGAATGATAACAGGAATGAATGGCGCGGCGCGCGGTCGCGCTGCATGTTCCGCATTAATATTCAGCCGCCGCGTCCTTCGGGACGACGACGCCGGGAGCTTTTGTGTAAACTCGACGCTTTTTTCTGTCTCTCTCTCTCTCTCTCTCTCTGTCTGTAAGTGAAGTTAACGGCGCGGCGCGGCGCTTTATTTCGCGAGCGATCGACACTGTGTACAGCTCGAGGTCGATGCGCGTGATAAGGCGATTGCGCAATTTCATTGTTGCGGATTTTAAGGATTTCCCTTTTTTTCTTCTTTTTTTTTTTTTGGCGCGTTTTCTTTGTCGGGGTATATATAGGATTGTTGTCGAACGAGCGTTTAATTATTTCTCATTGTACGCGGCGACGAAGGAGTTTCTTTCGCCGGCTAGAGGCGTTATAAAGTTTGCCTTATCTAGATTGACATTACTCTTGTCCGCTGGGAAAAATGGGAAAAATTTTGAAATCGAATGAATGAAGCTTGGGAGCGTTTATTCATTGATTGGGAATTTGTGTTAGTCGATGAATATTCGCGCTCGATGCCTTTAATCGCAGCCTGTTGCTAATATGAATTATACAACTATTGTTGAATAAAATTCTCTTCCTTCGCTTTGTTTATCCGGATTTTTCTTACCGTTGCCCTGGAAACAATTAAAAATGATTCTATTTAGTTTATGATATAATTGTTTATCCTCAACTTTCCATTCTCCGAGGTGAAAATATGTTGCGTTGCTTGTCAAAGTGCTTTGGAAACCAGTAGTAGAAAATCTCACCTTTCCCAGTTTCACTAAATCTTCATTTGTTGCGCATTCAGATGGTCTCCTGAAATTGCTTCTCGATCCCCGGCGACCGATATATATTCTTTCTCCATAAAGCTTCTAAACGAAAGCCATACTCCGCGCCGCGCAAGAAACAAATTGCCCCTCTCAAGCCGCTCGGCGCTCTTAACTGTCAACGTGGCGTTTGAGTAATTATCGCGCATAAAACGCGCCCGATTTTCCCGAGAGCCGCGCCGAGGAGCTGCGCGATTTATCAATGAAGGGAGTTTTTCGCTCGAACGCGCGGCGATAGCAATGAAAGGGAAGGTCTGTCGGGGCGCTTAGGGCTATTTCCCCCCGCCGAGATATTGTCGCTCCTTATTAATGATGCTAAAAGGCCGGCTCTGATTGAATTTTATCGGAGCGGAGAGAGAGAGCCGAGCAGCGAAGCCGGGAACGTCGGGGATATTTCGCGATATTTTCGCAACGAGAGCTCGTAAATTGAGATATCGGATAAAAATGACGCGGGCGCCTTTGTTGCCGCGAGCCGGGGAGATTGCCAAGCGAAGCCGGGGATATGTTTTAATTATGGGTCTTGTAAGAATTTATTGTGCCTGTTTACTTAGATTAAGGAGATACGACGGAGCGCTAAGGTGATTGGGAATAGGTCAGTCCTTGTTTTTTATATATATTATCGCGCCACGAAGACTATAAACTTCAGCCGATTATTCTTTTCCGACCGTATCGATCGAGCTTTCAATTTTAGATTAGAAATTATGCAACGATCAGCGGGTGCTTCTCATTAATTTAAAGTGCATCTCGCGAGAAATTCGCACGCGGTGCCTTCAGAGACAATGAAGAAAGTAATAATCGTGCAGCCATCGTTAGACAAAGTGAAAACGGTCGGCTTAAAACAGCTACAAGTGTCGCAATAGGAGAGGTACCGCAGGTATTCCTGTTTTACATAAAAGCCCGAAGTGGATCGTGAAGCGACCGCACGGCGTTTGCGCGTTCAACACTCGCCGCGGTCTTCTTATTATACGGAAGGAGTCGTGCACTCGCGCGAGTCTGAGCCTCTCTATTTTCCTGCCCTTACGCGCACTCGAGGCATTCCGAGTTCACCGTAAACATTATTAATGGTGCGGTAAGTGCGACGCCATTTGGGTCCCCGACTCGTTTAGCTGCGTTACTCGCGTGAAATTGAACCGGCGCGGAGATTTTTAGGTTTCTCTTCGAAAATCCTACCGACGTTTCAATCGAAAAAACTTTTCTAAACTGCTGCGTGAAAAAAGAAAAGGAAATTTAACGACTTACGTACCCCATCCCCCGTTAATAAGTTACAGACTTCAAAAGTAGCTCGATAAGTTCCACCTTCCCGTCCAGCAGCGGCTCGATTAATAACCAATCGCGCGATGCAGAAACTTACCGCGATCATCCCGCTCATCCCCGGCAAAACTCGAAAGCAGAGAGTAGCCGTGTACTTGCAAACAATTAACCTTTTGTAGTGGAATAAATCACGCTTGGGTTAGGCGGAGGGGGCTAAAATACATCTCTTGCACGCACTCTAGAGAGAGCTCCTCTTAATTAATAATGCGCGCGGGAGGAGATAAATGAAGGTGGAAAAGGCTTCGCACTCGTAAATCATGCCGCGGCGGCGGCGGCGGCGGCAGCCAGTCCGCGAAACTCCCGACCACTTAGCGTTTTCGGTGTCTCGCGAACTGGTTTTCGTCCCGACCATTTGTCAAAGGTTCTCTTCCCCGGCTTGGAAAAAATGCGCGACCGCCGGTCGAAAAAAAAAAAAGAAAAAAAAATGCACCGCCGCCGGGAGCGTCGCTTTGGCGGAAGGGGAGAAAAATATTGTCGGGGCGACTCGGGTTTAATGGCGCGGTTTTTGCGAGATTCGTGTTTGAGATTGTAGTCTAATTTGTTTGGATGAGAGCGAGTGAGAAGGTAATTGGGGTATTGGTAAAATAATGGTAACAGTGTACGTTTAATATAATTGCTGGTTTTTAAAAGTCAACCGAGAGCTTTTTTTTTTATTGCTGTTTTCAATTTCTATCAGAAATCTTAAATTTATTACACGTGTATTCTGTTTTTATGAAAATGGATAACGAAATCGAAATTCTGATTTAATGAACAGGCAAGTAAATCCAATCAAAACGAGTTTGCTTTTTTGAATGATAATACCAATATTTTAGATTTTCAATCATAATTATAGATTTTATGACGTAACGCATTTAGTTTCTTACGTAAGACAGGAAGTAGAAAAAACTTTTTCACTAATTAAACGACAACCCGGCTAAAAAAAGAAAAAAAAAGACGCGCAACAACAACATCTTCCGGACCCATAAGCCCGTCCAAAACTTTCGCGAGAACACACCGAAGCGACTCGGCTATAGCCTGTTATTAGCCGATTCCGAAATTCCTCTCGGCCTCGAAACAAAAAGCATCACGTGCGAAGGCGGCCGAATATCGCGTGACAGCCCAAATGGAGCTTGCCCGCGTCTACGTCAATAGAACAAACAGTGTCGTTGCCCCTTTTGCGGCAGTATCCTCCGGCGACCCCTCGAATATATGAGAAGTGTAACTTTTTTTTCTCCCGCGCCCCTCCTCCTCCTCCCTTTTGGTTTTTACGCAGCTTCCTCGGGAGAACCTCCGGGAGTCTCGGATTTTCTGCAGGTCAATGGTCACTCGCGCCGACGACCGTTTGAGAGGTATTTTCGGGCTTAGCCGGCGGCGGAGGGTCTTTTTTTCTCGAGATTTGTATTGTTTCACGTCAAACATTATGATAATGACGGAGGTTACCGTTTTTAAAATATTTGATTGTCCCTCCGCTGCCTGTTTGATCTTTTACATTCTCAGGTGCAGGAGAGAAACTAATCGTTCGGAATTCAAAAGTAAAAATATTCAAGTATATACCGTCGCTCCGCCGAGTTTGCGTCCGTTTTCCTTCAATTAACGTCACTCGGCGATATTAATTGACGATATTTAAAAACAACGTGTCGCGCCCGACTCTTTATCGGTGAGTTAAGGCGCTTCACACCCGAAGCGTTCCGCCGGGGCAGTAAATCAAAGCTAATTCTCGAAAAGTCGCGAAGCTCTTTAAAGCGAGTACCGTTGACTTCGTTAACTCCTTTCTCTCGGTGCGCAATAAACGACTACGATCGGCCGGGGCCGTGCCTTTATAGCGTCGAGGGGGCAAAAACGCCCGACAGCCGGGGAGAATTTATCGATCGATTCTCCGTCATCCAGATCATAACGAAAGGCGCGTCGCGCGCTAAAATCGATATAAAATCCGGCTGTCTCTCTCGCTCTCGGCGTGTTTTATTGCCCGGTAATGACTTGCAAAGCGAACGATTAGCGCGCGCGTCCCGCTTGACCCCTCGAGAGAGACATAATTAGACGGCTTGGCGACCGTCCGCGAGGAGAGTCGGGTCCGTTTGCCCCCTGCGTCCCCCCTCTGATACGCGATAACGGGACCTTGCGAATAAAATACACCGAGAGTGGCACCGAGTTAGGCCTGGCTTTGTACCACTTTCAATAGACAAAAGCTCGTCTGGTTTCACCTTTGACACGATTTAAATAAGTTAGAAAAGAGTCGGGGGATTAGCTTTAGAATGCAAGAAAGTCTTTGAGTGTGGGTTTAAAGGGAATACAGGGATTTAATGCGGCTGAAAATTACATCGTGGATGTGGACGTAATTTATCACTAATTAAGTGAATACAGTTTAGGTATTTAATTTTCATTGCTATCAAGAAGTGATTAATTCTATAGGTCTGTTAGTTAGCAATTCGGGGGAACATTCGGAAACTCGGCGAATTTTCTAATCAAGGTTAATAGAATTCATTCTCCCGGAGATAAGGAGAAATTAGTACGTAATAGCGCATGAATTGTAATGGAATTCTCGTGCATTCACACGTAAATGCAACCGATGGATGTGAATAACGAGGAATGAAAAACTACGTTCGAGACATAAACTCGTAAACGTTACGTATAAAGTTTACGATAGAAATTCACTTTTTTATCGTATACCTTCAATAACTCATTTTCGTTTCAAAGTCCCACCTCGGAGTCTGCATTAAGGCCATTACTTCAAAAGACGTGTAATTTAACGCGACACTCTGTTTTACAGCCATACACATTTAACACCTTTACGCCGAGGAACATCCCGCAGCCCCGCTAATTACGAAAGCAAACCCGATAGACAAAAAAAAAAAAAAGTCCCGACACAATGTGCAGCGAGTCGGGGCTTACCTACAAAAGGGGCTCCCCCATCCATCAGCGTCCCAACAACGAGACCGTAAAGTCTAGCCTTAAAACCGCCTCGGCTTCATAATACGATGCAGCAGAAGGTGGCAAATATCGGTGTCAGCGGTGCGTCTGCGCCGGTTAACGGCACCTTTTTCGTCTCATATAATTCTCCCCGGGCATCACCGCCGCGCACATCGACGTCTCTCTCTCGACAATGAGGTGTTCCCCCCTCGCGCTTGTTTACGGGATTCGCGCGTAAAATAAAGATGCGCACGTTCCACTTGCGGGCCTCATTGTACGGGGCCGCGATCCTCCTTCTTTTTTCTTCCTTTTTTTCGAGGCGTCCCCCTCGTCCTTATACACCTATTCTGCTCTTTGCACTTTGCGAGAGCGCGAGTGTGGGATGTGTATTGCTACGCTTCTTTGCTATTCGTGCGCGCGCGCGCGAGAGCGGCCAACCTAACGGTCCCCTCGCGTGTGCCCGATTCCTTAATTTCAGTGCGTCCAGGCCTGTGATAGACGTTCAATGCTCCAGCAGTCAGATTATAAGGCGGATTTTTAAGGGGGGCGAGAGGCTCTAGTGCCTCTTGAACCGTTCGAATGCCCTTCCTAGAATGGGAGCTGCTAAATTGGGCGGGATTTTTTGGAGTGGCCTTTTGTTCGAATGGAGGGTACCTGTTGATCTTGAGATTGTTAAAATCTAAATTTATTGTTGTGATGTTGAATGAGTTTGCTAAAGTTTGTATAGCCATTTGTGATACATCATGGCTGTGCTACTTAAGTTTAGCGTTCGCGTCTGGCGGAAAATGGTTTTAGATAGTTTATGTACGTTTTCACAGATATTTAAACTCTCGAATTGCCAACACAAGGATATGCATAAACTTTTTCGCCGATAAGTTTATCGGTTTTGAACTTTGTTCGGTGAAGCAAACTTTGATTTTGAATTAAAGATAACAGTATATATGAATTTAGCTATTAATACCAGTGAATCTGCATACAAAGAAGAACCTTAATCAAGCCAAATCTTTTACGCAATGTTAAATAATTTTTCAGAGTTATATATAATCACGCGTTGAGTGCTTATGTCACAAAAGTAACTTTCATTATACAACGAAGGCGTAGGAAGTATTCATAATACCTATATGCATTGATAATAATAAAAACCTATTATATAAGATAGATGCATATATTACATCTCCGTGATTTAAGTACTCAGTTTTCACAGTGCTTTTGAAATTTCCACTGAAAGAAAATGTGTTTTGAATTTCTCCGGCTGACAGCGATTCATCAATTTTCGAATATTGGCCACTATTTCAATCGAAATAAAAAAATATTACATTAGTATGCTACTCGTGCGCTGTCAGAAAGCCAAATAAACTTTACAAATAATTCTTTTATCGCTAAATTCGAGCCGTACTTCAGGTTTTATAATACGATCCTGTCAAAAAGAGAAAGGACTCGTGAAAAGATGCAATTACACAATTAAAATCACTTGCTCAAAATACTGTTTAATTTATTAAGCATCCGTAAAAGTAATTATAAAGCTTTAAAAAAAATTTTTTTTTTTTCACTGACTTCTAATGCATTTACATCAACAATAAGCCCTTCCACGTCAACTCTATTACAGTAAAAATTCTCCATCGACCCGTCTAACTTAATTGGAATCCCTCTGTCTAACTCCCCCTGTTATCCCCATAGCAACAATCGACGCGACGCGGAAAAAAGTAAGCTACAAATTGGCCGCGCAAAAAGGCGCTGTACCTTAGCAACAGCGCGCTTCGGAAAGCGACTCCGCGCGCCGGCTAATTCGATTTATCGCGATGTAGCGCGAAACGCACCGACGCCCCGTGTATATATGCCTATATAATGCAATAGCAGCGGCCGCGGCCGTTGCGCGAAATCGCAGCTCCCGCTGGGAATCAATTTCCTTCGGCACTTACGTAAAAGCGCCGAGGCTGACCTTAACGCGCGAGATACGAATTTAATTGCCGTGTTCGCGCCCAAGTCGATTACATGCGTTAATTTTCTTTTAAATGTACAGCGTGTGTATATAGGCAGCGCAAGTGGGTGCGAAGTAATTTAAGACGGGAAGAGGGCAGGCCTTCCTTCTTATGTAAGCGAGGGGAATAATTGCGCTGGTAAGTGCAGTGGTGAATTTTATTTTTGGTGCTGCTCTGATTTGAGGAGTTGTTGAGGTATTTTAATTTTTCGCATTCCGTTATATATGCTGGGAAAAATTCACTTTTAATAAGCGCGTGAACATTGAATTATTTGAAAAAAATATTACAATTTGTCATTTTACCTTCGTAAAGTTTTGAATTCTTGTTGATAAGTTTTACAATTATTACGAAATGTGTTTTTCATTTGAACAATTTAATTTTCAGCGTTTAAACTTGATTAACCTTTAATTATTTTAAGACTAAAAACTGCAATAAAAAACAGCCACATGACGCCTTACGTCAACAAGTACCAAAAAAACAAAACCACAAACCTCAAAAGCGACCCACAAAAATATTCCGTAAATAATAATAAATTCGACACGGCGAAGCGCGCAGTAAAAAGGCACGTGCACACGCACTACCAGGCCAGAAAACTAGTTGACTCAGCTGAGCCGGACAAGTTTCGTACGGAGAACGACAAAGAATCCGCTTACTTAAAGACCGAACACGAGATCTCGCAGCCTAGAATGTACCACCGAGCTCGGACTGCCGTACAAATGACCTTGTTTTATAGTTCAAGTTCAACAAAGAATTCCCATTTAAATAGGGGCCTTAAGGGAAGCCAGAACCCTTTCAGGGATCATCCTTTTTTATTGTCACACTTAAACTTTTTGCGATACAATAATTTATTATCCGCGTTTAGCGAGGCTCTCAAGGCCTTAAATCAGAAAAATGTTCCCTTTTCATTAGTCGAGGTTCGGAGGGTGCAAACACTCAAGATTGTAGAAATGCAAAATGACTCTAGTTTTATCTGCTTGCATAATTACAGTCAAAGTTTCTTGCGACAGATATAAATATGAATTAAAAGTAGTGGATATAAATTTTCAATTTTAGTAGAATTTTAAAATATTTATCACAATGATTTTACGATCTGGTTAAATTTATAGTTTCCCGAGATAATTTTGCAGTTATTAAAATAGATAAAAACTTTTAATAACTCTAGTCATCGTGTTTTTTTTTAATAAATTATCAAGTGAATTATTCGAAGCGATCCAAACACCATATTCCTTTTTTTTTCAAACCGCTTCTTTCCGAACCTTTAAAGACTCGATTAAGCGCCAATACATTAAATCTCGCGAGAAATTCTCGACACGCTACTTTCACTTTACACCTCGCGGTGGTTGATGTGATCATGGAAAGTTTATTTATTGTTTTTTCTAGGCCGCTTCTTGTTTTCGAAACACCGGTCCTGATCGACAAAGTGGACACCTTGAGATCTCAATAGACTCGTGACGTTCGATTTTTGATTTCGCGTTAATGCCCCGCAACGGCGTGATGAATGGGAGAAAGTAAAAATTGAAAGGGTCACACTCGAGTCGTTGAACCTGTGGCGTCGGTTTGACGAATGATTTTTTTTGAGAAATACTCGCAAAAAGTGGCGGCAATCTAAATTATTTTCGGCGAGAATACTCGAGTAGGAGATGAAGTTTCGAAAATAATTTTAATGAAACGTACAAGTTTTAATTACGCGGCCGAACGAGGCGAGCAAAAAAACTTATGGGTTTCTTTTGAAATGTCAGTCACGATAATCTGTTAAATAATCGTCTTGTCTCTTGAATTCACATGACTCGTCATCGCTTAATGATTTAGAGTCGGAAATTTTGCTTGAATAAATTTCGGATCGAGTTTCCATCCGAAGCATTATATGTTACAATAATAAAGCGTAGCCGCGAGTCTTCTCGTTCTTGAAATCATGTTGAGTTTACTCAAAGGAACCGGATTTGAAATATTTTTTCTTCGCCTGGACAACGGATGCTTCTAGGATTTCTCGTCTTTGAGTATTTAAAAAGGATCGGCGTCCCTGTATTTTAGATTTCGTTTTACCCGATTCAAATGTTATTCTAGTAATAAATGCAGCTCACTGCCGAAGATTACCACGAGAAACACATGGGATAACCATTTTTTTTACATCGCTTCGAAGCCAGATCACGAATGTCTTGTGCAATGCCTCGAAATAAACGAACCCACCCGTCGTTTGTTTAAAAAACTTTTGGAAACTGATGCCATCTAGCGTAACACAATGCTCGAACCAAGAGTCCGCTCGTAAAAAGGTAAATACCGCGAAAGAATTCCCGCGCGGGCTTTGTGCAGTCGACCGCAGAAAAATCCGCATGCAGTGTTTCGGCTTCGGTCCCTTTTGTTCCACTGTCTCCTCCTCTGCCATACCAGGCAAGGTCGTCCTGTCGCGTCCCGCCCATTAAAGATTCCGCCGGTGCTCTCGTCTCTCTCTCTCTCTCTCATTCTCTCCCTCGGGATTCCGCCTCCTTTCGTCCTCTCCGCTCGAAAAAGGAGAGCTGCTCACGATTTCACGGCGCTGAAGAGATAATTTGATAATCGTCGAGTGCTCGTTAAGTCCCCTTTGGACTTGTGTACACAGGGAGTGTATATACGGGTGCAGGCTTTGTTTTTCGAGGGCCTGGGATGAATGGCAGATTAGAGTAGTTGGGGACTTTTCTTTTTTGTATTCGGCCTGGGTTTAGTGCGTGTAGTTTTAAAGTAGGAGATGCTTGTCGCTGGAGACTGAATGCAATAGATGCGAAGTACAATATAATTTATAATTAAGGCTAACATTTTTAGCTTTGAATTGAATTTATTTAAACCAAGTAAACATTTATTTAAATTATATTTTTTTTAATATAATAGTAATTTGTTTGTATAAAAACGACATAATTTTTTATTTGTAGAACCGGAAACTGAATAACTATAATAATATAATAATGTTCGTAATCAAAGTTATTTTTCAAAATTTTTCGAAACAAATTCGTCAATGTCTATCGTTTCTTTTTGAGCTAGAATATTATTACTGAACCTATAAGTGAGTAATTTCATCGATAAAAATTCAGAAGAGCCAGGTGCACCTCTATGCATAAGTCCTACTCCACTAAGTAATGAAGGCGGTTCCGATATAATTTCTCGTCCGTCTATAAATGGAACGACATTTTCTCCTAAATCTGATTCAAAATCGCTTACTGTAAATTGAATAGATGATTTATCCTTCGAAAATTGATAGTTTGGAACTACGTCAGATGGTAATTCAGTATCGATATGTAGAGGATTTCTGAAAACAAAAAAAATAAAAAACTATAAGTTGTGGACTAGTAAATTTAAAAAAAAAATGAACTTGTCAGTTTATTTATTTAGTTCTTATGTAATAAGAATAAAAATAAAAGATTCTTGTTACATTTTTTTAATGAGGGATATTTGAATGTAATACTTTGAATGGAAAACTCTACTTATTTGAACTTGACCCCGAAAAATTTTTGAATCAACTGACATTTTTTTTAGTTTAGTTTTGTTAAAAAATGTTATAACTTTAATAATTTATGAAAACCTAATTAATAATACCTGCTTGAATCTTTGTTATCTTTTGAATACCAGTGTGAAGATGGATCCATTTTTCCAGTTGCAAAATCAAACGATGTGTACTGCAACGACAATGCTAAATGCTTTCCCTTCTGTACGAATTTTACCCCTGTAACTGTACAATTAACTGGCGAAATTAAATTATCCAAGTTAACTGTTCGTTTATTCCACGAAACTCTGTAAAAATCAATGCCTTCCTTCGTGTGGTTTTTATTGAATACATTGAGAATATTTATTAGCTTCCATTCAATTGAAGTTTTATTAATTATCCCATCTCCTAACAATTGACCCTGCTTTATTTGTATGTAAAATACTTTATTTAACTTTTTCAATTTCATACCGAAGACGACTCTAAAAACAAAATATGTAAGAAATTCATTATAATTCTACTACAAACTACAAATTAATGCAATTCTTTTAATTACTTACTTATTGTCTTTGACATCTGAAGTGACGGGCATTAAACTAAAGTAACGATCTGCAATAATGTCATATTCCTCATCACAAGTACAAAAACACAAACCATCTTTACTATACAAATTGTGATTTTTCTCCAATGGGTTATACGCCCATTTATTATCCATTTTTATCAATTTACGCATTGGACACGTTTGATTTTTACCATTAAAAGTTCTATGATCGTGATACATAACATACGTATACCTCTTTAATTCTTCTATATCCTGAAATAAAACAAAATAAATAAATTGTTATTAATTAAAAAAAAAAATTTATTTGAATAAATCTTTTCTTTAAACTTCAGCGTTTTTAAATAACGTAATTAACAATACGTTTGATGGTCTAATAAATTATCTGGAAACCAAAAGCAATACTGTACAATAATTTATAATTTTTATCTGCAAATAAATATCTCACTTTTAATCTGAGAACTACGTAAAAATTAATTCATAGCTTTAAATATTTTTACAACGAACTAATTACTATAAAAAATAAAAATATAACAATAAATAGAAAATTATTAAATAGAAATGTATAGTTAAACTTGCTTTAAGGCATATATCAAGTTTATTATCTCCAATCGGCTTACAATCTCTAACTATGCCACTGCATTTTTTTTTATGTTCATCCGTACAAAAACTTGATATACAGGCATCAAACGCTTTTTTAATTCCGCAATCTGTAGTAGACTGCGTAATTAGTCTCACAGCATCTCCATCAAGTTTTGCGGCATCCACAGGAGGCATGAAATATGAATTAAAAATTGGTCCAAGCTTAAAATATGTTTCACCTGAAAATAATTTGAAAGAATATTAAATTTACAAGACTGTGAAATCACCGTGATCCTTTAGTTTTGTATGCAATATGTTATTGTTGGTAAAGAAAAACAATTTAAAAATTTTTTTGTCGTGAATTTAAACTTTAAAAATTGCTTAAGCAATATTAAATTGAAAAAGATTTACATTTATTTACAGGAATAAAAAAAATCAAATTTTTTATTGTATAATGCCGCCTGAGAAATTATCTGAAAACTCACGTATGAAATTTTCAAAATAGAAAGGGTGTCTAAAGCGCTTCAAAATGTGTATTTTTGAATTTATCTGGAAGATGGCTTAACCTAATAGACAATTTGCAAAACTCATGCATATATCATTATAGAGGTTTTCACGAAGAGAAAAACTTTATAATCTTCTATTTATTTATAACAATACGTGTATTTATATTTGATTAAGACACAATCAATAATTTTGCCATGTAAAAAATCAGACCCATCAATCTTCTTAAAAAGATCGTTGAAACCATCATCTTCCCCTATTACTTCCCAAACGACCATTCTATACGACAACCGGTTAAACAAATTTAATTACTTACCTTCTAAATTTTTCTCTGAATCATATAGCCAAAATTCACTTGGAGCACCACTCATATGATATTTAAATAATTGCTGACATTTATAAAATCGTTTCAAACAATTTTCGACGTAAGTTTTTATTTCATACACATACTAATCTAAAATAATTTTTGAGTTTAAAATATAATAGATTATATAATATTATGACGGAAAACAAATGCATCAAATTACTTACTTTTGGTTAATTTGCGCTTCATTCCGTAAGCATACATAGTCATTACAAGACCTTTTATTTCGGCAAATAAAATCCTAATACGCAATCGATTCAATGCGTGTAATGAAGACTGTCGTCTTTTACACATCATTGTTTCTGCCTAAATAGAACATTCATTAAAATAAAAAGTATCTGTAAAGATACAACAACTTTTATGTAACAAAATTAGTTAAGTAAATTAAGAAATCAATTTACCTGCTTCTTATTACCAAAAATCGATAAGAATCTACTATAATGAAGCTTCTCATCTAACTTTATTGAAGCAGACAATAAATGATAAAGCATGTGATTTTCACTAAAACTAATAATGTCATCAACAAGTTTCGCAATTGTATTATTTTCAAAAGAATATAAAGGATCTATATGTTCAATATAGATATCAAACCAAATGTCAACTATATCTAATTCATCTTCAACGTCCTTCATTTGACTATCAAGCTTCATTTCCTCTGGTAACATTGTTATAACTTGCTCTTGTAGCGTAGAATCCACATGTCTAACTTCGCTTAAAATTTGTTTTACTTTATCCTGAATATCGTTAATTTTATCTTCCGTAGTTACTGCATCTTTTGGTTTACTAAGAGCATCGATTTTTTCCAAAACTTCCCATATTTGTACAAATCCGTCAAGAAAAAGTGATGAATTAGGAAAAAAGAATGTTATACTCTCAATTGAATTTATTATTAGATCTGTTACGACTGATGCATTAGCTTGATGGCCTCCGAATATTACAAGTAAAAATAAAAATTTGGACAGATTCAAATACATCATGACAGAAATAAGACCAACTATGAATCTTCAGTTTTTGCTTAAACCATATCTAGATGAACAAAAAAAAATTAATTTTCATTAAAACAAAAGTTAATATATTGTAAAATTTTAATAGGATGTATGATAATAAATACACTCACTTATATAGTAAACTTTAAGTACAAGGTTTCGATACAGACTTTTCTTATTTAAATAAAACTATATTAAAAATATTAGAAAAACATTTAGGTTTAAAGTCTAATTTAAAAAACTGAACTTAGCGGATTAAACTACCGCTAAACGTTATAGATTTTATTTTTCGATCGCTCAATTCACAAAGAATGACGATCTGTATTTTTTGTAATATTTACAATAATATACGCAGTAGATTTTTCGGAAAATATAAATACATATTTTAAATTACACTTACATTTTTTTTTGGTTATTCGCCTGTTGCTGTTTGTTATAATTATATACAAAGAATAACTTTAAATACAAGGTAGCATTTTTTTATTTAGTAACGTTAAAAATTATCACGCTTTTACGTCATACTTGCCTGATTTTATTTAAGTAAAGCTAATAATATTCAAGAATATCACACATTTGCGTGATTTAATATTTACCTGGTACAATAAATACTATGCTTATGGTTTTAAAATTTTAAATCAATAAAACTGATTTTCCGTTATGGATGTTTTATCAATAAGATAATCAGATATTTATATGTATTATTTGTTTCATATAAATATCATATCATAATTTTGAATGTTTAATTACAATTATAATAAAATTACTTTCTACGAAAGTAAAAAATAAATAAATAATAAGTAAATAATAAAGTATCGTATAAACTTTTTGAAAACGGGACTACAAGTATCTCTTCAAAGTTTTTTCACTCATGCATGGAAAATATACCCTTTTTGACGCGCCGTAATAACGCGATGTCACGCATGCTTGAATCAAGCTTTGTAAACTTCGTATTAAAAAATATTGTTCGATACACGAGCGAAAAAGTGATTTTAACCTCGTGTTGCCCTTTCACCCACGCTTCGCTCGGGCGCAAACGTCCAACCGCGGGTACAAACACTTTTTCGCACAAGTATCGAAATGTCCTAATTTCTAAGGGAAAAAGTCAATTTTGTCAAACGTTGGAAAAAAGTCACTTTTTTTAATTTTTAAAATTAAAAAAAAATTTTTTATTTTTTTTCTCCGTTTTAAACTATTTTTTACGATTTCTGGGCACGATTTAAAATGCACGATCATCTAATAATTCAAAAAGACAAGTCGAAAATATTGTTTAATATACCTCTTGCACTTGCGGAAAAACATCGTCATTAAATACTCATTAAACCTCTTTCAGGGATTGACTTCCTCGGCTCCAAAAGCATAAAAATTCCAAAGGAATCTCCTTTCTATTCCACTAACCTAGAAACTCTTTGAGTGCAGGTATTTCCCGAAAAAAACAGCAGGGATTATATCCGCTTTTATTGTCGGTTATGATCTTTCAAAACACTGACTAAACGATCGACCTTAGAGATTCCGGGCTTAGGCGCGTCGTAATTTTCCTGCCGTGCGCTCGTTCAGGTGAGCTTATCTGCACGAATTCACGACGACGAAGACCATAACGCCCCGAGTTCGTGTACGCGCACACATGCCATTGTACTTAAGAGCATTAAACCTCTATCAATGGAATTATTGATCCGTCCAAGGTCGCTCCGAGTGTGTTTAGGAGGCATAAGCTCACCTTGCTTTTGCAAGCAATTAACGGGTTTATTTTGATACTTAAAATTTTCATCAATTTAAAGGGGATAACTTTATCTTTATTCCGCAGATTTGCATTCGTATAAAATTGGTAGTGGGAAAAATATTTGAATGAACGTTAAAGTAAAACTCAAACATGTTCAATAAAGTCAGATGCACACACGTTAATATAGTTTCAAAGCTAAGTTTACTCTTCCTTTAACGATAACTCAAACTTTATGACTTTTTAAGTATTTGAAGTTAATTTCTTCCTTCTTTATTATAAAGCTTTATAGGTATTAAGAGTAACCTCCGGCGGATTTACACAGCCAGTCTTCAAGATAGCCTGTCCTAATTTTCGGCTCAATACCGCTCTTAAGCTTCACAATATTCCGAGTAGATTACCGTCTTCCTTACAATACGGATAATCTCGCTATTTAAAATCATTCCTCCGCGTTATTACCTTAATAAGTATTTCCACAGAATCAAAATAAATAATTAAATTTAACGGTCTACCAAATAGTTAATACTTCTCAGCTTTACATATAAAAAAGGCCCTAGGAATTGGCGACATCAAAAAAGAGGTGTAAAATAGTAACGAGGCACAATTTCAAACCCTTTCTATCAGTTTCATTTCACGAAACTTAGTCGCATTTATCATTCTTTCTTTTGAAATGATTGATCAGACTCGCTTTACCGACCAGTCGTAACTCGCTATTAATCTTCGCTGCAGTCAAGCCGAGTATAGATGCCTTTTTTTTTTTTACAGTTTCCTCGGGCTGTTCATGATTTTTGTTTCCACAAACATCACACAGATATTTCTATCGTCTGAGTATTTAATAGACGTTTCTCGCACTCTATACCTGAGAAGATAGAATCCTGCAACGGATGATGAAGCCATCCCACGTCGATTCTCGCGTTTATCTCAGCAGCCTTTTAAAGCTCGATCGTCTTTTTGTACATTGGTCGAGCGAAACTTTTCGAGTTTCCTTTCAGTGCGATTGAAACGCTTTTTCTTGTGAATTACGTTTTTAGACGAATTGATTAGTTGTAAATTATGTAACGGCATGCAGGTTTAAATGTGCTCGCGAAGACTACATTTTTTCTGTACTTGTACGCATAGACATTTTTTTTATCTAGAGAGCTTTTCTGTTCATAATTCAAAAAGAAATTAAAAGGTCAGACGTTTCAATAGCAGCTGCGGCACTCAAAGTGAGACGTCAAACGGTTTTTTTTTTATTTGTAAAAGGGAATGATTTTTATTTACTTACTGACATCCTTTTGGAGAGTTAATTAAATGTATAGATGCTCCTAGAGAACGAAAAAGAAGAGATAAAAAGGAAGTTCGAGATAATAAAGTCGTCTCAGCCAGTATACATTTCAATTTCCAGTTTCTCAATTATTGAAATTTCCTGGGATCAAATCTTTCATTCGTCAATTTTAAGTTCTTCAGTATCCGTAAAGTGACTTTCTATTGATAATTCTAATTAAATCACTATTCCGTTAATTGAATATACAGTGGTTCGATATGATACAAAATTTCAACATCTGTTACTTTAAAGCCAAAATATCTTTGGAAGGCAAGTGTTTTTTTTTTAGAATAATTTATTTAAATATATATAAATTTAAATATATTAAATATATAGGAAGTCAAAAATTCTTCTTTCGACCTGTTTAAATTAAAAGTTGTAAAAACGTTTGAAAAAAATGATAAATCCAGTTCAAAAGATCTTCTATTTGCGTCGGCATTTCGACTGGCCATACAATTTCCGCTCCTCGGATCCTTAGATATCTTTCATAAACAGATCAAGTAATTTATAGGTTGCATATAAGCTCTGAGCTACTACTTCCTTTTATTTCATCAATAAATCATGAGATTTTAAAGTGGTGAAAAAATCCCATCTAATCGATTGAGAAACCGGAAATTCATAAATAAGTTTTCGAATCAAATTATAGAGTGCTTTTGATACTTAATTGCAAATACATTTATATTTTTAAGAAAACTTTTACTGTCACCGAATCGCTGCTTTACATAATAAAACATTTAATTTTATTCAAATAAGAAACCTAAATCATACATTTTTCTGTTGCAGGTACGTAAAAGTAGTAAAAAAAAGGATTCCTCCACACATTCTCTACCGGGTGTGAGTATAATCAACTTTCCAACTGACACTTATTTTCAATTCCGTTACCGACGAGCCCGACGAGCGAACCCAAATCCTCCGTATTTCCAGCATCCGCAAATACACTTCCGGCTCTCTCCGTACACAATGCACGCAAGTCCCAGCACCCGACAACAATAACACTCGGCTCCGTAACAAAACCTCGTAAAAGTGCCGAAAACGCAGTTGCGCACGAGGCGCGGCCCGTAAACCTTGAGAGATTCCAAGAAGTCCCCTGCGGCCCACCCACGTTTTCGTTCCCCCCTCCCCCTCGAGTTTCCCGGCTAAAAATCGGGGTTAATCGCGCGCGAAAAAAAAAAAGAAACAGGCGAGAGTCCGTCTGTCGATCGTCGGAGGCGCAGCAGCCACTTTTTTACGATCGGAACCGGCCGCGAAAAGTCTCTGGAGCCGCCCGGTGTGCGTCACCGCGAACCTACGTCAAGCAGGGGGGGTCGACGAACCTCGTTCGAGCGAATCTGCGGCGTTTTATTTTCGAAATGCGCCGCTCTGATTATCGAGCTTGCGGATGATGGAGGCGAGGGATGGATAAGGAACGAGATTAGGCTCTTGCTTTTGGGTCGCGAAATTGAGTTTCTTACGTGGACGGAAAACGATTCCATGTTTATCGATCGGCGAAGAAAGGTCCAATTAACCTTTTTCTTTCGATTAGCTAACTGGAACTAACATTGTTTCCTCTAATGTTGATGTTTCCTCGAATGGATCGTAAATTTCTTACGATTTTAGTAAATGCATTGCTCGAAAATAAACACACGCGGAAATGGTTTGCTTGAAAATGAAAAAAAAAGGATTAATTGATATCTTAGGTAACCCGTTTATGGACCAATACTGATTTTTAGGGTTGGAGGAAAAATCGAGGAGGCTGTAAAAATCGGCGCAGCATTCTTATATTGAGTGGATCACGTTTTTCCGCCGAATATCGCTTTCTCTAAGCACATAATTTTAAGCGACCACTTAAAAGCCAGGTCAAAGTGGCGAACAATTTCCAAGGAAAATTCGTGACTGTTAGCGAACCTCTCAAGTATTTTACATAATTAGAGATGCACGCGCTCGATTGGGATCTGCTGACCGATTATAAAAAGTAGAAGAATTCACCTTCCTCTTTTGCTAATTACTTTACCACCTACTTTACGTAATTGCGCATTTCGCCAACAAAATTGACGATCGGTAAAACGTTCAAAATTTGCACTCGATGTATCAAATGAAAGGGCTTATCATCCACGAGATACATACGTTTCGCATTACGCACAAAATAATTTTGAGCGCGCAGTCAATTTTTTGATGAGATTTTTCGATAACAAAGGGGTCGAAATACAAGAATGCGGAGTGAATAGACCGAGGAAAGTTAAAGTCAAAGGGAGAGAAAGAGACTGAGAGAGGGAGAGAAGTGGACAAAGCACTGGAGAGGGAGAAAAGCGAAAGAGAATCGCGATTTCGCGGTGTAAGGTTCGAAACAATGGCAAAGTGCGTCTCTTGGATTTTTTCGTTAATTAAACCTGCTGAATTCTTCCAGTCCGATCGAGTTTCCATTAAATTCGAAGGAATGTGAGACGCAATTGTCGTCCCGCCTGGAAATGAACTATTGCATCCGATACAAAGAGAATCGGTTGAAGGATCGAGCGCGAGGTTCCATTCACTGTGCTGTTGAAATTCTTGCTTCAAAATGGTTGGAAGGTAAAATTAGCTCCTAAACATAAAAATTTGAAAAAAAAGGTCTTTACGCCGCTAAGTTCATCAAATCGGCACATCTAATCTCCGTTCTAAATCCTTATTTAAAACTACGTCAACCGTAAACTAAATCCTCCTCCTAAATGATGTCATCGAAAACAGCGAGAGTCCAAAACTAAATCTTTCGGAAAAGCAATACCGGCGCTGTTGGCTCCTCGTCGTTTCGACATCGAACTCGGCGAACTTCTTCCCCTCGTAAATTTAGACTCCCGAGTGCCGCGCGCGAGCCGCTCGCCTCGTTTATCACGCAATAAAAGCGCGCGGCAGCCGGCGTTCCTCAATCGAAAGTGAAAGAAGGATGAACGAGAGCAAGAGAGAGAGAGAGGAGCGGCGCGAGAGATTGGGCGCGAGTTTTGAATTTAAATCGTGCGTCAATTCCTGGAAAAGGGGGTGGCGAACGGCTCACCGGTAACCTGTTTCTCCAGAAGCTCGAGCGCGCGAGAGAGAGAGAGAGAGAGAGAGAGAGATCCGAGAGACGCGGAGTGGAGGGGATCGCCGGGGCTTTTGAAAGAAAACGCAACCGCGCACGAAAAAAAATTATCCGCTGCTCTCTCGGATAAATAAGCGATCGTGTAACTCAAGGGAGCGCGAGCTGGATTAATCAAAAGCGGCACGGATATGTATATATGTATATATATCTGCGGATGATGTGTTTGATTACGTTTGAGCTGCGAGCTTTTTTCGGGCTCCTTGATCTTTCGTTTGTGGATAAAGTAATAATGTTGTTTTTTTTAAGTAACCCTTTAAACGTTGACGTATACAAGCTGCAGACGTGAATGTTTAATTTAATTAAAACTCAATCAGGTGTTTAGATATTGTATTAAAATTTAATTCTAAGGTGTTGATTATTTTAAAAAGTGCCAATTCAAAGCTTAGAAATTGCGTCAACTTGTATAGTATAGATTAATTAAAAAAATAGCAAAGAGTTTGTAAATAATCGATTGGCTCGGCACACTTGATAGAAAAAAAGAAGGTTACCCGATTTTTTTGTGCTTTCGATAAAAACGTATAATACAAAGCTTGACTTTGACCCTACACGTGTTGTTAATTATTCAAAATTAAACAGCCACGTGCATCCAATTTTGTTATTTTAACGGAGATCAAACGAAAGTCGAAAGAGATTTTTTTCATTTAAAACAATTGAAAACCTGCAAGACCAGTATAATACAAAACAAATGTTCAGATTTTGTCTTCTCATCATCATCATCCGACTCTTATTGTCGCAATTACGACAGTCTTTACGACAGCCTTTTCCACCTTGATAGCAGAGAGACTCCGTTGTTCCTCGTCACAATTTTTTCCCGTTCAAAGATGGCTTCATGATCCTTTTCTTGCACTTTTCTTTGTCCGCTTCATTAACGGCGATTACTCGTCGTATAAAACTCGCGCTCGGAGCGCGATTTTAACAATGCTTTACGATATACCACCGCAAAAACTCGTTTGCAATCCAGCGGACTGTTCTATATTTGGTTTTTACAGGCGCATCTCAACGAGGACAGTAAACTGACGTTTCTACAATTTTCCAGACTGAAAATCCGAGCAAAATCCGCGGAACGAATTCGCGGCATTATATAAAACGCCTCGTTAACGGGAGATATAATCAATAGCGCTGAAAAGCTGTTTAGCCCAATCACGTAAAAGCGAAGCGTTCACGATCGAACGATCCATGATCGTCGCTTTTCTGCACAAAAGAAAGTGTATAACCCCCGTCGAAGAGCCGCGTTTCCCATGAACACGGCGAGGGATATAGAGAAGACGCGCGCGCGGTTATTTAAAGAGAGACGAACAATAGGAAAAAGAGCGAGGAGAGGGCAAACAATCCGCGCCGCGTCCGCGAGAGAAGTGTTAAAGGCAAATTTGCTCTTTCCGAAAGCATTCGATCGCGTGTGAAAGCGAACGTGTAATGCGTCTCTTCCGCATTTTGTGCCCGAGACGCCGCGGCTCGTCGAAAGGGAAAAGTGACAAATAGCCGGAGTGAAAACGCGCCGTTCCTTCTTCCATTGACAGGTTTCGCGCAATTGTTCCGCGGAAAAAGGAGGTTTGTAGACACTGGGTTAGAAACTTTAACGCGTTCTTTAAATAGTCTTTGCTTTTTCAATTTCGATTATTCTAAGCCTTTAATCTTCGCTTTGAAGTTCGGTGTTGGAAGGTATCTTTTTATACGGAGTTGAAGAACTAAAATTGTTCGGCGTTAATTTCGTAAAAACTATATAAAAGGACTCGCGAAGAATCTCTTAGGCGAACAAAGCTCGTCGCGGCACTTCGGAATGATTTATGAAATAAAGTCGTTTATCGCTTCCAATCCCCTTAGTTTTCTTTTTTTTTTCGTGACGCAGCGGCGGCCAAAATAAACAAGTCGAAACTTCCTGTCGTCCCACAATAAGCCTGGACTATAACAGTGTGTTCTCGATAACGCATAAAAACAAAGTCGAAAATCGTGTTGCAAAGAAAGCACAATGAAGAGGCCCATCATGAATCACAATCAAACAGAAGGAGAAACTCGTTGCGAAATAAGTTTTGTATTTCGCGCCGGAGGCAGCGTCGCTTACTGCCCGACGTCCATATCTATATTATACTCTCGTATTTTTTTCTTTTTCTTTCTTTCGCTTTGGTCGCCTCTCCTTTCTGATCGCGCCGCTAATTCAAAGAAGGCTCTCACTCTCGAATGTATAATGTTTGAATGCAGCGCCAGAGATTTTGGAGAACCGTCTCGTTTTCTCGGCGTTTGATAAAGAGCCGGGAGATTGATAGTTTCGGGTTTTGGGCTGAATAGATTACTCGATGGTATAGAAATCTTGAAGCGAGGTGAAAGTTTTAACAAATGTATATTCTAAGCTCAAATAATTTTTGTAAAACTTGTTATTTCCAACGAAATGATCAGAGGTCATCTCGTGAAAAAAAAAGTCTGGCTTCTTATACGCCATGATGAAGTCACCCACAAGCTTCCCAAAAAGGAAGCGAACGTCACCCAAAGCAGGACGAAGTCTCGCTTCGAATAGCGAGTCCACCTATATATATTCGCAGCCGTGAAAATGTGCGCGAGTAATGGCGGGAACGTGATTACGCAAAATCACTCGCCGTTAGTCCAAATACGCGTATCGTTATCGATTGCACTGCGGTGCGAATATGTTGAACATTTCCAAGGTAAACAACGCCGAAAATATCGCGTGATGTCGATGCCGCGCCGACAATTGAATTGGGCTTTTTTGAAAAAGTGCTTCGTTAATGGTGGCTGCGTAATAATTCATGCGTGACAAGTGACTTTTTTGCATACGAAATAAACCGACGCAATCGAAACAGCGCGAACAAGATTTAACAACGGTCCTTTAAATTATGCGAAGCATTTGCAAATTAGAATAATTAACGGTAATAATTTAAAAAAAATTCTCCTACCTTCAAGAGTTCAGCGAATTGAATTCTTTTTATAACACAAAAAATAATGATAAGTCGAAAATAAAGCCGATAATTACAGCCGCGAAGCCGAAAACTAATATAGGCCACCAAAATGAGCTCATCGGCATATAAAATAAAAACCAGTAAAGGCCTACTTCGCTATAATAATCGTCGAAACTCGAAGGCCCAATCGATACGTCGCGAGCTATTAAATTGGTTTCTCTTGTCACTCGACCGAGCCAACAAAGCAACAGCCTGTATACAGGAGCGTCCAGTGTATCGCCGCGTTCGAGGGCCTTGTCAATCGTCGTCGTCGCTCGCCGGCGGTGTCGCGCGCGCCAACGTGATTCATCGGCGTTTCCAGCGAAACGTTAATTAACCATCATTTCGCGGTTAACCAGACAGCAGTAATTACCGCGCGAACTAATACCGCGAGAGCGGAGTGCGTCGTGCGGCTCGCGGCACATTTCAATTTGGTCGCCTGTGTATAAACTATGTCGCCGAATCGATATATATCTGCCGCGCGGACGTATAACGCAGACGCGCGCCTTATCGCGCCGTTTGCGCGACGAACCGTCGCGTTTATTAGCTTCGTTTGCGAAATCGAGAGCGACGCCGAAGAAACCGGGGTGATTTATCGCCGCTGTTAGCGAAACGAAATTTAGCATAATGCTCGGGCCTAAAATATAGTCCAGGGTACGTTTACGAGCATCCTTCGGAATCGGCGCGAGCAATTAAACCTGAAATTTGACGTTAACGCGTCGCGGAGCAAGCGGAGCGACCAGTTTCGCCGAGGCGCTCGTGAAATTCGCTCTTCAATTGTATATCCCTCGCCTACATAATTCAAGCCACTTCCCAACGGAAGTCCTCGGCGAAAAGGCACTTAGGAGACGCGGCTCCGGGCGAAAAATCGCGCTTAAACACCTGTCCGGCCATTGTTCCTCGGCAGCTTTCCCACCGGAACGTCCTTTGTACACCGCGGAGGAGGCCTAAAAGCTCGCGCTAAGAGACGCTCTCGAGATGATTTACGCGAACGCGCGCGGGGAGGGAGAGTCTTTCACTTTTATAAACGTCTCGGAGCAGAAAATAGACTGCTCTGTAAATTTTCCACGGGCCGCCCGGGCGGAGAGAGGCACCGCGAGGGAAAAAGCGTGTTATATACAAGTCGGGGGAGTCGGGAGGGCGCGAGGGAAAGGCTCCCGGTTTGTTTGGAATGACTTTACTTACTGGCGAGAGTCGAGTCGTCGGAGGCAGGCTTCGTTCTTTGACTTGAAGAAATCGGACTGTCGAGCCAAAAACTGGTTAAACTGCAGCTTGAAATATATTTATTTCGATGGTGTTTAACGCGCGTATTCTTGAAATTCAATGGTTGATATTTTTTTAAAGTGTATAGAGAATTTGCGCATTGCTATGAGAAACCAATTGATTTCTTTCAACTTAATTTTTCTTATAGTTTTAATATACAAATAATTTTATGGAGGCATAATAACAAATTCACTGAGAAATTTTTTTTTTTTAAATTAAGATTTTTTTTCTAAAAATTACTATTTTAATGGTACTCATGGGACATACTCATATTTTAATAATTTTTACTATATAATTCGTAAATTTTATTATTTTCTTTGTAAAATTTGCAAATAATTTGTAAAATTTACGAAATATATAGCAAAAATTAATAAAATTGCAGTAAAAATTATTAAAATATGAGTGTGTCCCACGAGTGCTATTAAAATAGTAATTTTTACAAAAAATTTTTCGCAGTGTAATAATTAAGTTAATAACTACTTCAATGGGAATTCGAAAGCTAATAGAAACTATAAATCACGTAAAGCTAAATTCCCTTACAGACTGCACAGTTTGCAGTGCCAAATCCCCTCAGTGCGATTATTTTGGTAGCGGCTTTAACGATTTTACATCATTTCACGGAATCCTTGGTCCTCCCGCGCTTTCAGCTCTCTCCTGTTTTAGTTCCGCCGTTTGCCTTTGTACGCCCCGTCAGCTTGTCTTTCGCTGTTTTGCTTTTTCTCTAGTTTTACTTTCTCGGCCTTTATCTGCGCGTCCGTTCGGACTTTATCTTTGTGTTCATTTTCGACGCGCGGCAAAGAAACAGAAAACAGCTCTCGCTACGAAGATCTGAGCCGCTTATCAGTTCCGTTGTTTGACGTTGGATATTTGCGGTTCTTCTCAGGGCGGTTACATAGAGCGCATGCCATCGTGCCATCTGCAACGATTTTTCAATTTCGAAATGTAAACGTTTCTCTCTTTTTTTTTGCTAGGTTTATTTCGTGTAAACCGACGGATATTTCCTATCTTAAGAAGATTAACAGCGCGATTTCTAAAAGGTACAATAACCAGAAGTAGAATGAAAAATCAAGCGCCGCGCTTCTTTATGCGCTCCCCGAACGCGCAAAAACAAAGCCTCTCCGAAACGATCTTCAACATTATCACTTGAATAACTCGAGCGTATTTGCGCAGCGGCTACTTTAATACGCTCGTAAAAGCGTCGCGCGAGACTTTTATTTAACTCGGGCGCGAAGAGAAGTCCTCGCCAAAAGCAGGCAGCGGATATACACGCGCTCGAAAAGAAATTCTCGAGTCGGCCGAAACTGTTAAAACAAATAGCCGCAAGTCACTCGGGGAGAACATCCGCTGGACCCAGTTTCAATTTTGCGGCCGAAGGAATTGATCTTTGCGCGCAAGTTTCGTCAGCGCACTTCCGGAAGGTTGTACGTATATGCTCTTTGGAAATTGTGTATTCACCGATAACTGTAGATTTTGCTCGAGTATTACTTCGTACGTGATTCTCAGTTCTCCGCGAATACGATCGATAAATTTTATGAAATCTCTAAGACGTTTAATTAACTTGTTACAAATTAATTAAATCCTTATGCTGATATAAGTTAAAAGTTTGCAAAAAATGATCAACACACGGAGAAAAATTTTCTAGTAAAAATTACAATAGTACATTTTAATTTGATCACAGACTATAAAAATCCTAAAAAATTACAATGTTCACAGTAAATTTTACAAGTCTAAATATGAAAATTTATCATTGACCTCGTAAAGTTTATTAGAAACTTTAATAATTTTTTAGGATTTTTACAGTCTGTGATCAAATTAAAATGTGCTATTGTAATTTTTTCTAGAAAATTTTTCTCCGTGCAGATTAATATCGATCGATAGCAAACAATCTATGTCTCCAGTTCTAAACCCCGTAAAATTAGCCTACAAACCAAACCGAAGAAAAAAAACTGGGCTAACGCGAATTTAAAAAAAAAAAATATTATCTTTTCATTACCAAAAGGTATATCCTTCACCGTGGCCGACATGCCCGTCTCGCGGCACGCAGCCCACATAAGCTTCGGGCTCGCGTCTCTAGCGCAAATATATTTATTGACATAACCCATATGTCTCTCCCGACTCTGGCGAGAGTCGAAGGTCTCCTCTCTCATTTACGCTCCGCACACAATCGAGCGTCAATATACTGAATTTTCAAGCGTAACGCGCGGCCGGTAATATCGGCGCGTGCGCATTATGTGTATACGACGGGGAACGAAACGTCTCCGCGGTTTGTCTCTCTCTCTCGCTCGCGTCTCGTTTTGGGTCAAGGCTCTTTAACGGCTGCGAGATGTGCCGCGAGGACGAGGTTAGCCTTGCTCTCGCTTTTGCCTCAGGATCTCGGAGATTAGGAGACGCGCGTCGACTCTTCAAAATTCGGCTGGGTTACTTTTGTCGAGTGCTTTTTTGCCCCGGATGGACGTGGGATTTCCTCTTGAATCCCGACGGATGAATTATTTCGCGCGTCTTTTTGGCGTAGTGAATTTTTTTTGGGGTACGTGTCCTGGATGATGATGAAATGTTTGAATAAGTGTTTTTATTAATTCAGTAAAAATAATTTTTACTCTAAATATGTATACATTTTGTTAATATTAATTAGCCACTAATTTATTTTTTTTTTTTAATACTCAAATTTATTGCAGAGTTTATTATTTTATTAACGGTCAAAGATAACTCAGCAAATGAGTATCGTAAAAAAATGGCCAAACTTAAATTAACAGTCGCTGATTGTTCAGTAAATCTTATTAAACCGGCTTCATAAATATAATCTTTAAATTCGTTTCGCCTACTTGAAAAGTGCACGAAGTAAAAGTACTTCTAAAAAAAAATTCAAGCACGACCCAAGTTCCGAACTTTTCACTGCCAAGCAACATCTTTACTATATCATCGTTATATAAAGTTCAAACCTCTCTCTCTCTCTCTCCCGTTCCGATCCGCGAGGTCGAGGAACCGCGCGGTAGAACTTTCAGCGGCCAATCAATCTGCCCCCTGCATCTCGCGTGCAGCCGACACGAGCACGCGAGCCGCTAACTTGACAAACCATCGCGTATCATAAACACCTCTCTCTCTCTCTCTCTCTCTCTCCACTCTGCCTCTCCGCGGCGAGAGAGCCCCCTCCGACCGCAAATTGAGCTCCTCCGGTCCTGCGGCCTTTACATCAAAGCGCGTAGCATAGCGCGGACAGCCAAGGCCGGGGGCTTTACACCGTCTGTGTAGAAAAGCGAGGCATTGTGCCGATCGGCCTATTGAAAATCAATGGCCCGCCGACAAAGCCGAGGCCCGAAACAGAGTAAGAGAGAGGCCTCGTCCCTAAAAGTGGGAGAGCCTCCCTTTGGCCGCGGTGAAAGAGGAACCCGGCGGACTTTCGTTTCGCGCGCGGTTCTGGGGTAGTTTTTCGAGTGGCAGGGCCGGATGATTGGCCGTTCGATCGATGAATATTCGCTCCCTTCTGTACGGCTAACTTGCTGCTGGGTTAACTCCTTTGTACGTACGTGCGAGAGGCAAATCTCTTTCGGAAATTCGGTGGTTATTTATATACTCGGAGGATTTGATACTGTATACGAGAGACGCGCGGCAGAGATTTATTTGAACGTGGAATGTAAATAAGTTGTAATAACATTTTTTTCACTTCTATCTGGAATATTTTATGGTACATTAATATTTTAATGAAATCGTTTATGCTGGTTAAGTAATATGTTTTACATGTAACTTATATAAGTTATAATAATATTATTTACGTTTAAAACGCAGGATTATTTCGCTATGAAATTTTAAATAAAGATGTAATTACTTTTTTTTACGTAAAGAATTACGAATAAAATATGCAGATCTATTGCATATTTATTAGATACACGTATTTATTTTCTATAATTAGTGAAAAATCTTGTTAACTCGGAGTGTTTAACATGGAAAACTGAATTTTTATTAGAAAGATTTCTAAGATAAGAAATAAATTGAATTTTTGATCTCATAAAAATTTTATAATTTACAGGCAAATTAACAAGTAATTATGTTTTTACTCCTCATCGCATCAACTTTATTTACAAAAGATACTTTATTTTACTGATTTTCAAGATTATAAAACTTTAAAAAAAATATTTTTATTGCCAACAAATTATATCTCTAGGCGATTATTATATGTTTATTCTATGAATCTTTAAGATCAATTTATATGGTCATTATTAGTTTTGCATTGAAAAATCAGTCTAATAATACTTGAGTTATTCTAATTACAATATATAGATGCTAATGGACTCACTGTCTGATACTTAAAGCAATCCTTCTAAAAGTGTGCGAAGGTCTACTGCAAACTTAATCGAGAATACCGCGGGCGAAACACACATTACATTTATTAATCTACTTTTTAAACGAAAATCAGTTTAGAACTTACTTACCACTTAGCTTCCGGAGACAGAGAATATATTTCCTAATTATACTCAGAAGTATATACATTATTATGTGCAAAATCAATTTATCGACTTTTCAACCCCATTCCAAAAGCAAACATCTCCCATCATTATACTCCCATCATCCAGCAACAAACGACGAAACCGTCGCCAGGGCCTTCGGCGAAGTTTCGAGTGTCGTTCCCCGCAACGGGCACAAATGCGATCAGTCGCAAGAGAGATCAAGCGTCAGCGCTTTCCCTAGTAAGGCAAACCGTCGCAGTCGTCAGGGCCGCGAGAGCCGCGCGGATGCACCGCTCTGCCCGACAGCGATACTGTCGAGGCTAAGCGACGCCCTTGCAACTGGACACTCTGTCGCGCGTCATCGAAACCTAAACGCAACGTTCGGTGCGTAACGCGCGGAGCGCGGGCCGGCGTTCGCGTCCTGAATTTGCTGGATTTTCGGGTGAAATGTTTTGTGTACCGTGTCGGACTGAGAATCGTTTAAAAAATAAAAAGGAAGGCAGATTATTCGTCCGACAGTTCGTGGCGATCTGTTCATTTGAAAATAAATTGCTTTTAAACCAATTTAAAACGGGCTCTCCCGACGTGTGCGCGCAGTTTCATTTCCAGATAATATAAACTGCCGCGCGCGCTTCCACAGAGAACCGGCGAACTAATCCAGTGACACGAATGGCAATAATTCGAACAAAAAGCGCGCGCGCGTCCAATTTACTCCGGGTACGAAAATAAAGCAAAAAAAAAAGAAAAAAACTCTCACTGCAGCTCTCGGGCAGTTAGACGGCGAAATAGGCCGAAACGAGAACAAGGAAGCAACGAAACTCTTCGCGGGGCGAGAGAGAGAGAGAGAGAGAGAGCGACGGCGAAAACAAATGCACGGCACATGCATGCATGCCTGGGCACGGGCGAAAGAGAGAGAGAGACTCCTATAGGGCCGCGGCGCACGCGAAACCGATACACGCGCGCAGAATGCTCGCTCGCTCTCGGCTCTCCTCGAGGGCTGGGCGTTCGTTGAACCTGCATTGGGCTCTTCCTCTTCCGTTCCCGATTCGTGACCGGTCGCCACACGCGGCTACGGGGGAACCGGCTGAACTCTCTCGCGCGAGCGCGCGGCGATGTATTCGCGAAAAAAAGGGGAGAGCCCCCGTTATGAAACCGCGCGCGCGGGGAGAGAGAGAGAGAGAGAAAGACTTTTCCTTTCCTCCGCGGAAACCTCGCCAATTAGAGCGATCCGCTCGAACGTAACGATCGCTTGTCTATAAAGATATGAGATCGCCGGGAAGAGTGGCTCTCCCCCGGCATGTGTGTGTGTGTCAGGTTAGGCTTTCTCTTCCCTCGAACCTTAAATCTTTTTATCGGCTGCATCTGTTTTACGTATATACGTACCTGCTCTTGTGCTCATGCACCGGGCAGCGATAAGCGACGATTTTTCGAAATAAATCCTTCGAATTATCAGTGGGGGCCTCGTTTCGAGCGCCGATTTTATATTATCGGCGACGGCGTTTTTAACGTGGCAATTATAGCCCAGAAGTGGGTTGGATATACATATATACACTTTTTCCAGCCGATCCGAGATAACAATGCAAATGTCCGGCGGGGTTTGTGCAATCGTTGAAAACAGCGATTATTCCCCGGGCGCACGATGGGATCGCTCTCTTATAATATGCACGCCCTTTCTTCATACGCCGGAGCTGCACGCGTGCCTACTTTCTGTTCGTACCTGACAGATCCTCCTTCGGTTTCCTTCTTCTTCCTCTTCTTCCCTTTGCCCTTTAAGACGGGGTTTGTGTATTTCTCTCTCCTCTGGTTATACACTTCGCCCCGATTATGCATGACTTGCTTACGCATCAACTTCGTAGCATTTGGGCGTGAGCGCGGCTCTCGAGTTGCTTTGAGACGCAATCACGGCTTTTTATTGTTGTCTAGGGGATCTACGAACCACGAGCTTTCCGTCGAGCTGAGTTACGTAATCATAGTTATTACGGGGCGATTCTCAAAAATCATCGTTTTTAATTCCGCGTCGCGCACGAATGAAACTCAGCCGAGAAAATCTCGTCTAAATAATAGAGCCGTACTAAAGACGCTGTCATCGTTCGCTCGAGAAAACAACGAAGTTCTTCTTCCTCGTTAATTCAAAGAATATAACTTTGCGAATAAATCTAAAAATCCAGAAAATACTTTCCGGTGAAGGTTATATTTATAAACTCGGAAGACGTCCGCGCGACACCCTTATCTCCGTCCGTTATCCAGCTTTCCAAACTTCACCTTTCTCCCATTAAAATTTTCCTCGATTTTCCCCGAAGCCTCTCGGAGAGAAGTGCATCCTCTCTGCACGAGCGCGCGGTTGTATCGAGCAGCTCGGTAGCTAATCACGTCACAGGTGATACGTAAACACTCCCCCCAGTCAGCCTCCGGGATCGTTTAAGGATAAGCGCGACGGTGGCCTTTATTGCTCGAGCGGCGTCGTTGCCGCCGCCGCCGCCTGTCGTATTGCTCGCGCACTTTCTCGATTGCGCAACAACTCGCGAGGGATCGAGAGAGAGAGAGAGAGAGAGAGAGAGAGACGGTAGCGCCTATTCCGAACCGCTGCCGCCGCGATTAAATGGTAATTAGATTCGCCGTAGGGATAAGATTGGATTTCGTTGTAACGATCTCGCCTCTTACACGCGCCGGTCTCCGGTGTGAGAAAAGCGTGAAAACGCGCCGAACACGGCCGCCGAAAAGAAAACGGTTTAATGAGGATAACGATCGCGGATTATCTGAAATTTAAAGTGCATTCTCGCCGCTTTCAACGTTTTGCCTGGCCTGTAAAGCCGGGCTCGTTGCTAAATCCGCGCGATTTAGGGAAGGGTTATACACTCGCGGGGGGGAAAAAAAATTTAAGGCGCACGCCGAAAGGTAAATTTAGCGATTTACGGGGAAATATCAATAATCCCGTAAAAGGAGGATTCATTGTTATATTCTTCCTCGAGCGTCTCCTGCCTTCTTTATTTGTTTTCGTGGCTGGCTACACGTTCTTACTGTAAAAATAAATTACCTCATGCAAACGCCGTCCTATTGTTGCCTCCTGACAAGACGGAAGCTGCGGGGAGAAAAGCGCAAAAGCACGAAGCCGTCCGATAAATATACAGGCAAGCGATCGAGGTATATATTGAGAGAGCGAGAGAGAGAGAGAGAAAAAAAAAGGATCGCATAAAAATGACGTTTATATAAGATTTACCAAACAAAAGAGCGGTGAATTTGAAATTCGCGCGCGGAGCCGAGGAAAAAAAAAATTTATGTAACCGAATTCCCGAAAGCGTGAAGCGATCGGCTGAAATGTGTGCAGCTGTGCGGCTGAAAGCGAAATGAGGATCCGCGCGAGGTTAAAAGTCGACGGGAATCGGTGTGAGCCTACTTGAAATTTACTACTTTGCACATAAGTATTTTATGCCTTAGTTTAAAATATATACACTTTGTGCATCAAAACGATCAGAATAAATTGACACTATCGAAAACGTACAGATACAAGTATAAACATTAATCCTCCTTCAAAAATTTTCCTATCCACGAACTATTACTCTTCTTCCGCTGCGCTTCTTTTTGCCCGGCACTGCACACATCGCAGCCAGTACCGAAGCAACAAGCCCCCCGACTGTTCATTACAAAATAGCCCGCGCACGAGAATCCTCTCCCGGCCGCCGCCGCTGCCGTGCACTTTGCGCTCTTTGCTTGTCTCTCTCGATGCGGCGCGTCGCCGCGGGTTTTATCGCTCGTCTCTGCGTGCGCATAAATTACGCAACGAGCGAGAGCGCAGGGGAATGAATCACGGCGAGCCGGCCACCGTGCGATACAATATCCCTCCCTCCCCCCCAGACTCCGTGTACGTGTCTTGCGCGCGCGCGCGGATTTTCGCTGTATAGAAGCGCGTACGCAGCGCTCGTTTGTCAGCGGAGGCCGGACTCGCTTCGATCGCGGTCCGGCCTTTTAATATTTATCCGAGCGCGCGCCGACGCGCGTGTTTGTGACGTCGATTGAAATTTTTGGTTATTCGCGCTCGATTGATCCGCTTTTCGCGCGTATTTGTTGCGTCGAATTACTTTATGTAGATGACGGGGAGCTTCGGACGCGGTGGAAAAGCTTTAGCTCGGTGTTGCGTGATTTTTTTGTATGTCGGTTTTTTTTTTTTAATTGGTCGTGCATTGTTTCGACGATTTACCTTTGTTGTTTGAGGTTTAACGCACCGTGAAGTAATTGAAAATGCGTTTATTTTAATATATTTATGTCAGAACAATTTAAACAATAAAAAAAGAAACAAGCTCTCGAGCTTGCCGTGCCTTTCAAAACTAATTCCCAAAGCTTTCGAAAGCCAGCGAATTACGATCAAGATAAATTTATAGTCAACCGCGTCGATAGTAAACAATGCTGCAAAAAATTACGACGCTCCCATAAGCTTCCCGAAAGCCCTTCCGGACTCTCCCGAAGAAAAAGACGTCACCCACTCGCTTTAAGCATTCATCGTCGATCTCTGTATCTCATATTCGGCTGCATTTCCAACGGTAAAAAGAGGCGGCGAGCCTCGTATCGAATATCAATGTATTTAAATGGCCCTCGTAGCTGCCGTTTCGCTCGGCGAAGGAGGTCTCCGGAGCTCGCATGCATACGTGCACACTCGGCAACCCCTCGAGGAGGAGGCCTCCGAATACGTCGGTCTTACATATGCAAGCGGAGGAGGACGCGATATAATGGACTCGGGAGGTAAATAAAAAGAAAAAAACGTGGCCCGCGCACAGGAGGGGAAAACCGTGAGACGTAGAATCGGTTACGTTAACGGAAAGTCCGGGCGTAGAAAGTATCCTGCTATCCTGGATTTGGAGACGAGTCGCGATGAGGTAACGGATACTCTGCCCTTTGGCATTGCTGGGCTTACTTTCTTGCGGAGGAACGAGAGAGTTTCGGGACGAGGTACGTTGCGAAAGCAAACGCGCGGATTTGACGGAGTAACGGTTTATTTAATAGTTGATAATTCTTTTTGTTTTGTTAATACCTATAAAAAACAGTTATAAGTTACACTCTTTTTGAGCCTCGTCTTTGCAAAGCTGACACAATCATTACTTAATACATCACAACATCATGAAAACGTCGCAATAATACGCTCCTAAGCCGCTCGTTCACAAAATTCCCGCCGTACAATGTGCCTTCTTAAAAAAAAAAAAATCCTGATTGATAGCCCGGAGGAAGCTGCCATCGCCGGAGCCGCTCGGCGTTCTCCCCGGAGAATGCAACTATTGTACGCCGGGTAATGATTCTAGTTTCAGCTCGGCTAAAGTATTTTAATCAAAGTGTCGTTTGTGGGTGGGAAATAAATGAATCGCGCCCGATCCGACGTCAATGAACGCTGAAACTCGCGAGAGAGCAGGCACAAAGATATTCCACCGACGCCCGCGCGCGGAGGCTGGCGATTGCTCGCCGAGGCTTCGAGCATTGTGTGCGCTGTGTGTGTGCTCGCGCCTCCTGAGAAAAAGACGGATTTCGTGGGAAATTGCGCAAGACGCGGGATTGATACGCTGGGAGAGTTATGAAACGATGCGTCGTCGTCGAATGGAAGGAAAATTGTGAAAGTATGTATAGCTTTTGTTGCGTTGAAAATTGGGTTGGTAGTGGAGAGATTCGGGAAGAGAAGAGCTACCAGAAACTCATTGTTTTAGTTAACGTTAGAGGCTAATGATAATTTTATTGGAGAAGCATCTGTTGAAGAATATAATTATATTATTTATGCAATTAGCTAAACTTTGCATCCGAAATGAAACTTATCGTTGGAATTTGATCTCTCGACCGAAAGATTGTGTCCCCAATTATTTTTATAAACTTCCAAAAAAATAAGAGCATAAAAATCTCGTAAAGCACACAAACACGCGCGTTTATTACCGCTCAAAAAGAGAAAAATATCATACGACCAGGACAAATACCCGCAAGTCTTCTTAATTAGCGGCAAAGTAACTCAGCGCCGTATAAGTCGTCCCGGCGATTCGGGGCAAAAAACTCTGGTTTTCGCTCGCGGTAAGGTCTCTCCTCGCGCGCGTGGGCGTGAGTCTCCTTTTTGGGGTGCGCCACTCGCGCGAAAGGTTACTGCATTCGCGCGCGGACAGAGTGAGAGAGAGAGAGAGGGACGAAGGCACGTAATGCGGAAAATTGCTCACTTAAAATAATTACGTTTTTCGCTGGAAAGTATCCGTGCGAATTTCGATGATTATACATGCACCGCTTTTCGGAACAATATGTGTTTATTTTACGTTTTCTTCGCCCGAGAAAACGAGCCATTGTTCGACGGTTTTAAAGGATCTGTAATTGGGAGAGAGAGAAGGTTTATCGGCGAGCATTATGCCAATATCGATTTTAGATTTTGAGGACTTTTATATCCTTGGCGCGAGACCGGCGCTTTTTCGGACGAGGAAAGTTCAAAGTTAATTTTTATCATTACGCCGTTAATGCATGTGTTTATTTTATGGTGATTCGAGGAACGGCCGGGAGAAATTCAAAATGTGGATATAATGAATTGGGATTAGCATATACGTAATTGCAATGTGAATAATGGATTGAAATTTTGAGAAAACCCGTTTGACTTGTTTCGGGACAAAGAGCAATTCGCCGAATGTTAGTCAATGAGGAGTCCATCATTTCTAATAAATATTTTTCACAAGTTGCTCAATTCAAATTTTCAAATACAATCTCTTCACATTTTTGGGGTAACTTTTTTTTTCACAATTTCAGTACTTCGCTTGACGTCACGAAGGTACTTACAAAAGTTTTCGAGCAACTTGTAATTTAAAGTCCGATAAAGAGTCAATATTTGAGATTGAAGCCACGACTAACTTGTTCGCAGTTCTAAAACTTTGTTCTAAACTAAAAAAACAACCTTAAAACTACTCGAAATTTATAGTCGTACAAATTCCCGGCGGTACCGTACAAAAGTCGCATGCAAATTTTCCCGCGTAAAATATTTAAAAAAGAAAAAGTTTCCACCGCGTTTAATTTCACCCGGTCGCTCGAAATTAGTCCGGCAATTTTTTCGCTCCCACAGCAGCGCGCGCAGATGTGTTCGGCTAATAATCGGGCCCGCTTTTCCGGGCCAGCGCTTCGTGCGGCGCTGTGAGAAAAGCACTTTCGTGAAAAGCGTGAGTATGTACAAGGTGCAGCTCGCGCGCTCGTGTCTCGGCACTTGTGCCCCTAATGGGATTTCCTCTCGAGCGCGATGCAGACGTTATAGGCCGCGCGGCTGCTCCTCTCGGCGATCGGTTGAAAAACGTCGCAACACCTCCTTCGGAGGGGGGGGGGAGGCCAATTGCCACGCGAGATCGTCGTCCAGGAAGTCGATCGCATTGTTAGGCCCGGCCGCGCGCGCAAAAACCGTTTTCAACGGGAGGCTCATCACGCTCCGCGTGCAAGCGCCACCTTCCACCTCTCGTGAGCGGCAATCAGCCGAGAAATATATTTAGAAAGTTGAGCCTGGGCCTTTTTTCTCTCTCTCTCTCCGGAGCCGGTCTTTTTTATCGGGGCTGCTGCCGCTGCCGCGATTCCACCGCGAGATATTCGGAAATACGTGATGCTCGCGGAGGCTTATTAGGAGGCTAAGCCTCTCGCAGTTCGACTGGCTTCACGATTTATTTATGGAGTGTTATACGCTGCTGCTGCTGCCGCTTCGGGTCGTGATGGAAACTCGCTGATTTTTCTGCCGAGGGGAGTATTGAGTCCGGGATTGATTTTTTTCGTTATTGCGTTATGGATGCCGTTTCGTCATGCAAATTAGAGCAGCTGTTTTAACGGGATCCTCGCCGCAGCGAAAAAATCCGTATTGATCGAGATATATTATATATGTTTCTGGTTCCAGCCTTTTCTCTTTTGCCTTTTTATTATTTTACATCTGATTAGCGTATCGGGGAATACATCTTGTGAACCGTAATAGCGAAATAAATAAGTGTATTAGGTTACTCGAGATACACGCCGCGATTTTTTATATACATTCGCTCCGTCAATATTTTTGTCTGACACAGATTTTTAGATGCAGTCTTTAACGAGAAACGTTCCCAAGTACACCGACTTATAACACTTTGTTCGTTCGTTTTACAAACGAAGCGAAGTAACCAATTAGAACTTGAGGTAGTTTCTCGAAATTACTCAATTTCAGTTACAGTGTATTCCTAATTAAACTACGTGCCATACTACTCATGCAAATGATTAAAATCTACTAAAATATAGCAACAAGATTGACTTCAATATTTAAACAGAAAAATATATTTTAAATAATTTTTAAACGCAATAAAAAATAAAGAATATCAACCACCTGGAAACAGTTTTACGCTGCTCCACACTCTCAATCTTGGCGGACGCAGAAACATTACCATAATTTTTAAGTATCACGTTACACATTGTTAATGCGTAAATACTTTTCACAACACGACGCGGCGTGTTACATTATTCAATGCTCGACTCGGCAAATAACAACTCATTACCATTTTAATAACTCGCCACTTCCCCCGGTGACCGCGGCGTACTTAGCTCCAACAAAGCTCGCCTGGCGCGAGAGATCGAGAGAAAAAGCGCGCCGAATCTCCTCTCGCGAAACAGTAAAAAACGCTGCTCACTCTCTCGCGGATTTGCATAAACTCTCGTTCGAGAGAAGCGCGGAAAGGCGAGAAACGCGCGCGCCGCGAAAAACGGGCGATAAGCCTAACCGGCAATTTGCCGATCGGCCGCGGCGATCGATTCGAAAAATCACTCGGCAACGGTTGCGTTCTCGCTCTCGCAGCCGATTTCCCAGGTTCGCACATATACTTATACGTGATTCGTCTGCCTCGTTCTGTTTGCGGGTACGTACCGGCTAGGATAAAGATGCCGGGCTCTCTTTTGTGCGAGGTTGTACCATGAGTGGATGCGAGTACGCCTCTCGCGGGACTTTTTGTTCGCGGGTGAACTTTGAAGAAAAGGCTGCAGTTGTAGTGCAGAAATGCTAATAATTATACTTTCTATTTCCGAGAATTATAATTATGTGGGATAGTGGCGCTGGAAAGTTCCGGGTACAGAGTTTTCAGCTGTTATTTTTACAATATTAGAGATTCTTGAATATATTAGTCAAATATTACGTAAAGAAACAATTAGGTTTTGTGCTTTAGCCATGTCGCTTTGAAAGTTTAAAATTTCTAAACAGCCTTTATTTAACGACAATTAATTATGCATTTTTTTCTTTTCGTTTTTAAGTGGAAAATTTGGTTAGGTTGAATTTATTAAAACCCCGAGAAAAGGAGCAAAACAACCTGCTAAATTCAAATCCCTCTAAAAAAAAAAAAAAATCTGCTTCCACCTGCATCTCAATTCATTGAAAATTCGCTCTTTTCAATCGCACCCCCGCGAAATCAAAAAGCAAAACAATTAAGATCCTAGAGAGCGGCTCGGATAAGGCAAAATAAAACAGTCGGCAGGCCGCTCGCGATGATTCATTGTCGGAAAGAGGAGGGGGGGAGGGAGGAGGGAGATAAGATCGAGAAAGACGAGCCGCGTGCGTGACGCCTCTAACTCCAGTTATTACCGGCGGGACGCAGCCGTGCAGAGCGAAAGTGAGCTTCTGACTCGCGCCTTTTCAGTCCGCGCTAAACGCCTAAACTTACTAATTTACTGTCGTCGAGGACGAGCTGCCGCCGCGCGCTGCTTATCCCACCGCGCGCCCGAGGATTTACGGTTACGCGCCTGGAATTAGAAACGGGAAATTCGCAGGTTTTACATCGTCTCTTTTTCCGCGGCGCCGATATGGGTTTCACTTTTCGAACTCTGCCGTTCCGAGCGTCGCCGTTATTATTTATAATAGGTTATTTATGATAAACGAGGCCTGGGCCGGGGGTTCGCTGCGGGTCTTCCCCAATGGGTGTATTGTTTGCTAATACCCCCTTTGAATTTTAGCTCGAAAATCTTTGGAGAAAATTCAATCTTCGCCGGTCGGTTTATGCAAATTTTGAAAACTTATACGCGGCGGCGAGCGTTCCGAGAGAAATCAGGCTGTTTGTGAAAAGCTCTTGAGATATTAGAAACAGCAGAAAAAATTGTCAAAATTAAAATTATATAGGCAATAAACTGCCTCGCTCGGCTGTAAAATTATAATTTCTCTAATGATTAAATAAGCATATCCTTTACGGTTTTATTGGCGGTGGCGTTAATTTAAGATCCTCCCGCGAATTTGAAAGCGGAAATTACGAACGAGCAAATTAATTTATTTGAGGCGCGCGGAGATCATTTGTACGTACTTGACATGGTACTAAACAGGATGATTTTTCACGGTGCTATTTGTTGCAATTGAAAACTGATCTCTATCAATACCAATGGGACGACGCGTAAAGTCACTAAGATGATTTATGCTTGTCGTTCGCGGGAAGACTTATATTTATGACTTCGTGCGCTGCACTCATTGATATTGTCTAACAAAATCGTTGCACTTTGTTCTGCAATTTTACATATTCCCGTTTAAAAACGAAGGCAAATTACAGTTCGTTAAGAATACCCTTTAATTGTTTGAAAAAAAATTACATTTAAAGAAAAAATAAATTAAAAAATTGATTTTAGATATTGAAAAATTGTCTAAATCATACTAGGCAAACTAATTAGATTGCAATATGAAATCCTTCACTCAAGCCTACAAGAAGCATCAAAAAAGAGAACGCAATCCTCCACGAAATTCGGCAGTCTCCGACGGCCGCGAGCCGCAGTTCGCCAATGCCGCGCCGCACTCTCGCAAGTTCAATGTCGCCGTGGCCTGGAGCCTTTTTTCGAAGGGTGATTGATGCCGCGCATAAATTGCGCTCGCTCGCGGGGCTTGACCGAGTCGGCGTCTAATGTCGCTCGCCCTGACATGTTTATGGACCGCGTGAAAGTCACACACATCTGCTCTAGGTACGAGGTTCCCGCCGGAGAGATATTCCCAATGCGCTTTTACGCTCTCGTCCGCGCGACTCTCTCTTTCGTTTCTTTCTCCGCGCGTTTCTCGCACTGTGCTCCGCGCGTCTCCGTTTTCTTCCCTTTCTTGCGCGCGCGCCCGTAACCGTTTTCTCTCTCTCTCTCTCGAGGAGCGAGTTTATAAATTTCGAGCGAGCGAGTAGGCTGAAATTTGAAACTACCTTCGAATTGAAATTTCTCCCCCGTGGCTTTTGGCGCTAAGTGAATTAGTAGGGCGTTAAATTTTGCTCTTGTGAAATCGGGTGGTTAAAATGTGTGCGTCGCGTTCTGCTTAGCGATTTTTCGCAGCAGCTGTGTAACCGCGGTCCTTTTTTGATTTAAAATCCAGAGGAAAATTTCGCAACGAAACCTTTCGCGGATCCGATTCTTATCGCGGCAAGAAAATACGTTCATTAAGACATTAAAAACATTTTAGCTTAATTACGCGAATTGCGAAAGGCACTTTCTGGCGCGTATTTTTTAATGCCTATATATTAACCCGACGTTTAAGACTGAAACCTCTCCGAGCGGCGCAATTAACGTCATAAGAAAATTTAATATAAACTCCCAAAAAAAGAAGAAAAAAAAACGAAGATGCATAACCTCTCGGAGTGAAATCAGCTCGGTCCCGCGCGCGATAAAAAAAAAAAAAGAACAGCAGAGCCGACAGCGGCGACGACGCACTTCCCTCTCGGTCCTCCGGCATTATTGCATAGAATTAATGCCCACGTGAAATTGATACAGTCTCTCCCCCTTCCCCTCTCTCCCTTTTAGAAATTTATGCGCCGCTCTCGCGCGTCTACGTTCGTCATTCACCACCTACGAATTTCCAGGGAAAGGAGATACGCTTTGTCCCACTTTTGCGAGAGCGGCGCGCGCGATGCCCCGGAATTATATGCCTCTCTCGCTCGCGCGCACTTTTTCTCCCCGCGCGCGCTCTCTTTATTGTGCTCGGGCGGCGCGCGCGCTCCGTCGGCAAACAATGCAAAATGTGGGAGCGCTGCGCGCGCGAGCCGCTTTGTATTTATTGGAAAATTCGACGCCCACGCCGATTTTGCGCGCGGGTGAAAGTCGATGAGGAGCCGCCGAGATGCGTTGCGGATTTCGCTCTCGAAATTTCGCTGATTTTTCGGCCTCTCGTTTGGTCCGAGCTTTTTTTGCTTCTTCGCGGCGGATGCGTGATTTGTGGGGCGCTCATTACGCACTGAACGTACGAGGTGTCGTTGAATCGTGAGAGCGAGAGGCGCTTATACGAATAAGGTGTCGGTTTGGATTTACGGAATTAATGAAGCATAAATATTATGTGTGATGCGTCGTTAAAGTTGAATCATGAAATATATTTTGTTAAGATGTGGAGCCTGTAATTTATTTAAATATTTGAGATTGAGAATTTCTGCAAATGGTTGAATCAAAGTGCAGAAGATTTCCAAGTTGAATGATTAACAAGTAAAATTAAGAACAAATCTATACTTTAATTAAGAAAGTAATCAGAATATTATTATAGCGTTATAATTTTGCATTTAAATAAACGCGTTGACAAATGAAAAGCAATCATTCAGAAGACAAGTAAAAGTTCGAGGAAAGTAAAACTTAAACTGAAATCGAAAAAGTAGGGCTCCATTGTCGTCGTTTATTCGCATCCTCTTAAAACGCCGTAAATTTCGCAGCACTTAACTAAAGATACCCCTCTGATGTCACTTCCATTCACAACAAGCTCATCTCCATTCAAACAAAAACTCATTATATTAGCCCGATATCGCCGGTGATTCACCGTTTAAATTCTGCCCCCGCAGACAACGTCTCCCCCTCCCCCCGCGCGTGCATCAAAAAGCAATCCGTTACACATCGAACTGTCTTTGTCTCTCCGCCGAATTTAGCGGCGCGCGGCTCGCAGTCTTATTTTCGCCTCGATTGTATTTGGCAGAATTCGGCTGCGGCGGGAAGAGAGAAAAAAAAGGGAAGACGCGCGCGCGCGGCGGCCACCGAAATACTCGGCCTCGCCGCGCGCGAATAATATCTGCTATCGCGTCCTTGGCTGATGCCGAGAATCCGAGAGCTTGTTAACGTCAGAGAGCCTGAAAGAGCTGTTTTTCGCCTATCTCCGAAAGGGCTTCCGAGAAAAGGAGGCGCCAACGTGCTAAGTTTAAACCGAAAGTGCGGTTTTTCGGGATGCGCGCCTTTTGGGAGGTGGACGAGGTGTAGCTTTTGGGGAAGGAAGTGGGAGGAGAAGGCTTGATTTTTGGTCACCGCGAGTGGCTTTATTTGAAAAGGAGTGGTTTTCAGTGGAAACGGTCTAAGAATAAATGTAAATTATTGGGAACGCGGTGTATATACTTATTTCGTTGCGCCAGTTTTGTAAATTATCTACATTTGTGTTTACATTGCGAAAATAAAGTCGGTAAATAATAACTGAAACCGGGTAATTAAGAAACTTTTTATTAAATTTTATAATGTTTCAAAAGTTTTAAGAACGGGCTTAATTAAATACTTATTTTCTCGCGTTACGAAGTGTAAAGAGAAGGATAATAAGCAATTTATTCCGAGGCAAAAAGCCGCGAATTTTTCCCCGGTTTAATTTCTTCGGGGGTCTATTAAAATTCATAGCAAAAACATCTTTCCGTTATTCAAGCGTGCATAAAATCAGTCGGTGCCGCGCGGCGCAATCGAGTTTCGAGTGGAAAAAGTTTCTTAAATGGTTATTTTATTCTGTCGCCGGTGTGAAAGTAGGAATTTTCGAGCTGGAAATACTCGTTATTCATCTTTTGTCGCTGTTAAAATTTTCTGCATTTATCGTGTAACAGTTAACATTTTTACGAGTCAGTTGAGCGTGGAATTGAGATAAATGGTATACTTATTACGTGTTACTATAAATTACCTGTACATTTTTCCACTTTAACTTTTATAGTTGAATACTTTTTGCATCATTATTTATTTCTATACTAATGAATATGTTATAATATACCATATAATTAGAGCGATTCAGCGATTCATAACACCGTATCTGTATTAATGAAACGAATTTCCGCTACAATTACGAGTCTCGAGAATCGGTGTGAAATTAGATTTTGTCGACAGCCGCGGTAATTTTCTGCAAAAGTAAATGCTCGCAGCCCGAACGACGCCTGGTCGCAAACAAAATTCTGATAAATTCGTAGTCGACTCGCGTCCAATGTCCGATACGCGTCGCTCGTAAATAGGGTAACACGTAATGGATATATATCGAACGAAATTTTATTTTTATCCGATCTCGCGGCAATTATTATTTTATTTTACAGCGGCATAAAATCTTGATGCGTTTAAATTATGCTACGGCTTAAACTTTAAAAAAAAAAAGCATTCGCGAACGAAAAACTTTTTAAAAACAAAATTGGATACGATACGTTTATTTACAAAAATTTACATAATTATAAAATTTTAATATTTCCGCGACCAAAAGTTTATACTGTCAATTTCGCCAATGTTCTCCGCGCAAACACAATCAACGAAAATAAGATCGTCGAATCTTTGACTGCTGTTTTAAGGCGGCGAGACATTTTACGCGTTAGTCCCGTCTGCACTTTGCGGCGAACATAAAAAAAAGAGAAGAAAAAATAAACAACCGACTGCGCATATGCGCCAAACATGGTAATGCGTATCGCTCGGAGATTCATATCAAAAGGCAGCGTACGAATTTCGATCGGCGAGAAGCGAGAGCGCGCAGTGAGTCAGTCCGAGTGAGGTTCCCGTGCGAAAGGTTCGACTGGACGCTGCCCGCCTCGAGACCAAAAAGTCTCTCTCGCGTACAGCTTTATCGCGTGAAAGTTGCCGAACTCTTTTTTTTTCTTTGCTCGTCCTTTCGGCAGCTGCGCGACCAAAAAGAACGCGCCGGCTTCGTTTACTCCTGGCGGCGGCGGCGGCGGCCTTTTTACTGGCGCGGGAGTCGCCTTATTTGCCGGACGCGCGTTTACGAGCCCCATTGATAAAAGCCCCGCTGAATGATTTCGCCGCGCGAGCGTATGGAGTTATTAAGCGGAAGACTTTCTAAAGCTCTCTGTATCGATTTCATTCATTTGCGGGCTTTGAGCGAGGGAACGGCCGATTCTTTATAATCTACTTATGCCGAAGCGTCGCTTCTGAAATGTTTCCGGTAAACGGACTTTTTAATGTCGCCTCGAGTGGCTGTTGTGTAAAGTTCGCGCTTGCGACCGGACATCGTGGAAGTTCGCTGGGAAGTTCTATGAGCGAGCGATCAGATGCGCGAATCATCTGATTGTTAACCCGCCGAAGCTCTCTTCGTCTTAATTAAGCTCTAATTAGAAACGTGTAAATATAAATTTCATACAAGTTAAATGATAACAACTAGAGCACTGAGACCGTCATCGAAATCGTCACTTTTCCCCGCAGAACCCAATCTCTATAAAATACTACGCTTGCGAATGCGTTTCGCGCGCAAAATAAAAAGAGCGGAATCCAGAAAGCATCGCGATTTAATCGCAGAATATTGCGCAGACGCTCGTCGCCGCCTAGGCGCTTTGGCAAAAAATCGCAATTACGAGGCTCGCCGCGAGGCCGTCGGGATGTATATACATATATATATATATGGAGACGGTATAGGGATACAATTGAACGCACTCTCGTTGTAATTGCGGCCGCAAACGACGCCATTAGAGGCGCAAGTGGGCTCGGTGTACGTTTCCGGTTTCGCCCGCGGAGGAGAGGAGCAGAGGGAAAATGTGCGCGTCGAAACAATCGCGGCCCGTTGTGCGTGCGGCGCGCGCGAAAAATTCCGATTGTGCGCCGGGAAATCGCGCCTGCTTTGGGATTTTTTGATAACGATGAGAAATGCTTCTAACGAGTGGAGCAAACGTAATTGGATTACGCGACTGGATTTATTTAGACGCTTCGGGGTCGAGGCTTGGATTATTTTTCGACGCGTTACCTAATTAGCGGTAATAAATTAACTCGGGATTTGGTAATTTAACATTGATTATCGATAGTATAATTGATTACTTCGGCGTGCGGTTTAATTGAAATACTTCGTGTTTTTCACACCTTTCACCCAGAGGTGTCCGCACGGAAAAACCGCTGGAAACGAGCCGCAAGATATTTGGCGACCGTTTTTCTTTTTCTCCCTAAAACTATACGCCTCCTTTTAATAACTCGTCTACTATCAGTTGCCGGGAAAAAAAATCTTAATACCAATAAACGCCTTAATAAATTATTATTACGCAACGGCCACTATTCTTGGTCGCGCGCGCGAGCCAATGTAAAATAAAAAAAAAAACAAACTTTATATAGCGTTAAGTAATTTGAAATGCTAAATAGCCGAGCTTATTTTTGCCGCAAGTGCACTTAGATATAAATATCAATCTCGCGTCTCGAGTGGGAAATCACTTTAGAACTGTTTCTTTTTTTTTTCCGTCGATCTATAAATAAAATTGAAAATCAATCTCCGGGGCGCGAGTTATCTAATTTATGCGCATAAAATGCCTAAAGAAAATCTAATTCCTGCGAGCGAACGAAGCCTTGAATGCGACCGCTGGAAGTAGAGGCGGAGATTGCTATTATCGCCGAATAGAAAGCAACGACATCTTCGGCGAGTGTCCGTGCAATAAAGGCAATTTAGTAAAAAAATTAGATTATCAAACGTACATTTATACTCTGAATAATGTTCTAGAAAGAATCGCGAGCGTTAAATAAATCGTATAATGTAATAATTTACGTACATCGGATGAAATAAAATTGGTATCAATGTTCCTCATAAATATACCCCAAGGAGCCCTAAATTTAGTACAATTTTACAATCTCCAACGATTCTAGAAAATATCCCCAATGCTAACGCCATAAATTTATCCGCGGCCAATCGAAATAATATAAAATCAAGGCGTTTCCTCGGATCCTAGAAACCGAATTTTTTTTCGAGAGATCAACTCGTTTCGCAACTCCCGGAAATCCACCGCCGCGCGTCCTCTCCTCTCGAAACAGAACCATTTGTTTATATGAACCAACCTCTTCTCCCCCCCGGCAGCGGCGTCGACGCGCTTGCGCGTCCTTAAAAAGGCGGCGACTGCCGGGAGCGCGCGCAGCTCATTTGAATCTTGCGTGCACGCAAGTGCCGTCTCCCCGCTAATGAACCGAACTGAATATTTGCAATACGGGCGCGTATATATCCCCCCCCTCCCCCAGCGGGCTCTCCCGCGATGGATTTGCATTAACAGGCTTTAATTGTACGTTTAATTAAACGTTCGTCTCCGTCTCGCTCGACAAGCTCGACTTCTGCGCCGGGAGTTTAATGCGAGAGACGAATATGTGTGCGCCGGTGCGGTGCGCAAGAGCCGCGGATACTTATACTTGTTAAGTGTCTCGCGCGCGAAAATTTATTCTTCCCTCGCTCTTTTTATTTTCCGCGTTGTTGTCTTGCTCGGGATATTACGCCGACGGACTTTAATAAGCAGATTCGAGCCGCCTGGATTATTAAAGACGTTTTTTTTACTTCGGGGTGTATATATAGTATAACCGTGTTTTCCCGTTTTATTCAATTGCTCGCTGATTGATGGGCTTTGGTGAATAACCTCCAACGGGTCTATATGCATATGAATTTATTATCCAGCGAAAATCGTTGCGGATAAGTATATTGAGACAAAAATCGGGACTTGCGGAAATCGATAAGCACATACGATATTGTCGTACACTGACCTGGCTTTAAACCGAAAGTTACGATTACACGAGGAAACTTTACGAGAAATTTCTATGCGTTAGATTTGAGAAAGCGCCGAGCGGCGTCAAATTTATAATAAAATTCTTTTTCCTACTTTGACGATAAAAATCGTACCGCGAAGCTTTTATGTCAAAAGTAGCATTAAACAGCCGTAAACTCGCAGTCAGATATAGAAATGGCCACCGCTCGCAAAATTTATCCCCTCTAGAATATAATAACCGGCTTTAAAAATCCGCCAAACGCGCGAGCTTGCGCAACGGGTCGCCGACAAAATTTTTTCTAATCAACCGGCCGCGATTAAAAATAAATTCAAGGCACCGGCTTCGATTGTCCCGTCAGTCTCCATCGGGCCTCCTAAAGCCTCTCCGCTCGGCGGTCGCGCGCGATTCCCGCTGTTTCATCGGCACAAAGTGCCGACTTTATCCAGCTCGGCGCGCCGCGGCAATTAAATAAATTAGCCTCAATCTAATCGTCGTCTCCCCAGAGAGCCCTTCGCCGATTCAGCCGAACAACAATTCCCCTCCGCCGCGGCATTCCGATCTCGCGGCGGCGGCGGCAGCAGCAGCTGCCATTCCGCGCGGGCAGAGAGGCTCGTTGCCGCGAATCGTTCGGATTCTCCCCGCGGAAATATCATTGTTTTCCGTGCTCGTTTTGCGCGCAGGCCTCGCAATAAATAAGGCCCCGCGGAGGGGCGATTTTAAGGAGCGCGGAACGGGTGATATACGCCTCGCGGCGCGCGTAAACAGATAAATCTCGTATTGTTTCGTTTGCAAAATTGCGACCGCGCGACGTTATTAATAACTTTGACGCGCCGTACGTGAGGCATTGCGGGGTCGCCAAGTGAATTGCACCGGCGCCATTGTGCGGATTAACAGAGTCGCTCTGGATGCGGCTCTTAATTTAATTAAAAAAGGCTCGGGGAGAGAGAACCGATGCCGTGAAAGGGTGAAGCGACGCGCGCCGCGAGAGAGAGAGAGAGAGCTTTTTTGCCTCGATTGTATTATGCTTTATCACCGGGGCTTCCGAGTAATTACTTTGTAGATTTATGCGCTGCCTGTGGATTTTCTGCTTTGTGCCGAGCGCCTTTTCAGAAACGTTTTCATGTGCACGTTTTCTGGAGAATAGCGAGTAAGTAGCTTGGCAGAGGGGCAGAATGCAAATTGAATCGCGCGTCTAGTAAGCTAAATTAACCTTTGTACATCGAAAAAAGAATGTTTGCGAGTAATACACTTTTATAAAGCTGTATTTTTCGACTTCGTTTATTCGAATCCAGTTTAGGCCAAGACGAATTAGTCAGCCTTTTCTCGGATAATGCTATTATTAAAGCCAGCCAAAAAAAATTAGCATCTCCCGTCGGCCGTAAATCATTCCATAATAAGTTTAGAAAACCCTGACAAATTGTTCAGCGTTCGTTCGGGAGGCGCGAGCGCGAAACGTCATAAATTTCGAATTTAAATCATTGTGTGTGCGACTCGCTAAATCCATTTTGGCAGGTCCCGCCGCTCGGCAAAAGAACAACGCGCGCGCGCCTTTCCCCGCAGGAAATTATCGAGCGCTCGTAAATATATCGAAATTTTTTTTGTTAAAGCAAAAAATACGAGTGATAAATACTTCGATGCAGATTTGTGAAAAATATATAAAAAAATTCAAGTTTAACCGAATGAATCAGAAAATATGGGCAGCGCATTACTCTAAAGCTCGTGTTTTCGTCTTAAAATTACGAATTCGAAGATGGTAACGAGAATAAAATCATTGTCGAAAATAGACCCCTCACAATATTTGTAACGGAGAACGACTTTGTTATTTCCCCGTTGCACCTTTGCGCTCGGCGCGTGTTTTTCTCCTCGGGAATGTCTGCCGCCGCGCCGCACCGAAAATGCAATCGCTCGCGAGCGGCTGTTTGCTTTGGCTCGGCGCGCGATTATCGAAGAAAATTCCGAAACGCACTGGAATTTTCGTCGATGCCCTCGAGAGAAAATTCTCGTGTGTGCACGCAATTACAATGGTATATTGGATGTATTAAAGCGTGGAAATACTGATTTTAGTTATTTTCCTTTAATGCCGGGCTTATATTTGCGAAAGCGAAATTCCGTTATTCGAAGAAATAAATTTGATAGCGTGTTATTCAACGCCTGATTTTACAAGAATTCGAAGAAGCAACTTAAATTAAGATATTTCGCTGTGTTATATTCTTTGCTTATTAAAATGCGGAATACTGTGTCTCAAAATTATTAGACGTTTACTTGCTTGAGAAGCAAAAAATAATTTAGTATCGTATAGGTAAGCAAAAAGTAAGATTATTCAATAACCGTGCAAGTTGCGTAATAGTAATAAGTATTAAAGTTAATTGCGATTTGTCTTTAAAGAAAATTTACGATGTTTGTATTATAAGGAGTAATGATTGTCGTAAAACGCTCCGCATTAGTTATTTCTCGTTTGATGTATTTCAAAGTTTAAAAATAGAGACTTTATTGGAACAAAGCAGCGTCGACGTGACATCTAATTTTACAGCGTAAGAAACACTAATAAATTACGTAAACAAACACGTTTGTTAAAATCATAAAGCCGCGTGCACGCATAAGACTAGGAAACCGCGCTCTATAAAGTATTGCGGTGATAAATTCGCTTCAATCCGACGCTATCAGCTGTTTAAAATGTATTTAACGTTTTCTTTTGTGCATAATGCCATAGATTTCTACGCCTTATCGATATGCAAATGACCTTCGCTCGGCGTTTTTGCAAGTCGCTGGATTGGCTTACGAATAAAATCATCTAGACTGGGCCTCTATCGTGTTTTTCTAGAAAATCCATCAAACGCAAAAATGCTCATGCCAACACGCACTTCGAGCATGAAATCTTACAAAGAAGCCTGGCGTTCCGACAAAAATCGGCATGATTATCTTAATTAAATTACTTTATACTAACATTAATTTCCTTACAAAGTGCGAGCAACGTTATCCTGGGTCGGTAGGCCTTTTTTACTCCGAAACAATGTTTATCCTACAGCGAATCGAAGCGCAAGTTTATCGACGCGTCTATCCATTGCACAAGCCTGCAATTAAAATGTTTTTAGAAATCTCCGAAGCGCGGCCGTAATCAGCGTTCAATTGAAATAAACTACTCTGCCTCGACAGCGAGAGGCTGCTTATTAAACGAAGAGGCAAAATAACGATTAAGTCTTCATAGGCATCGGAGCTTCAACCGAGCCGAGAGCGTTAATATCCCCCCCGTTGGACAAAGTGAAATTTTCGCCGCGCGCGGCATCGCCGAGAGATTAGCTCACTTCTGACTCGCGGCCCGCGCTGATTTTTCGGTGCCCGATAGCAGGAGAGAAACTCCTCATGCGCGCGGAGAGGCACGTTATTACGCAATGAGCGCCGGTCGGCATTTCTCTCCGAATCCTAAACTGCGCGACAACAGGAAAACCGACCCGCGCGCTCCTCCTCCCGGTGTACGTTATATACGAGTGATGTATTCCGAGCGGCGGCCCGCTGCAAAACTGTATTATTAATGCAGATCGTGACTCATCATCTGCCCCCGCACGCGGCTTTTCACTTCCGCGAGTTATACGCGCCACTTATTCGTTGCGCGCGCGCGTGTGTGTGTGCGGCGGGTGGCTCTCTTTCGTTTATCATCATTAGGTCATGCGCGCGCGAGCGGCGAGCTCGTTATCGCGGAAGAATGTGCGCGAGAGGGTTTTCAGCCGCGGCGTTATTGCCGGTTACGCGAGCCGCGAGGCCTATTATGATGCATTATGTGCGTCTAAACGCGCATAACCGAAAGCAGGCGCTTTTTGAGACTTTGGCTTGTTTATACTGACGAACGGGTCGACGAACTCGGCCGCTTGGTATTAGTACAGTTTTACGTGCGATAAATGTTCGAATGCACATATGCTGTTTCGGCGTTTTGTCTTCTATTTTTACGGGTTATTGCGACTTTAAAAGTCTAACTCAAATGTCTTTATTGTGTCGAAATGACACATTTATCTGTGAGAACTACGAAATAAAATGCGTTCTCGTAACTGTATTATTTTTGTCACGAAAACTCGATTCATTCTTTAATTTCTCGTGTGAAATAAGATTTCCAAGTAGAGACTTTTCCCAAAACAAACTGTTCACCTTAACGACGTTCATAAATACATCTTACAGTAAGATAGTCTTATATACCTGTAATTGTGACCACGACAAAATAATCTGCATTTAAAAATAATTCATAATTTAAAGTAAGATTCAAAATCCAAAATCCGCTGCCGCACTCGTACCGACCCCCTTTGACGATTAATTCAAAGACCACGATGAAGACATGAATCACCCGGCGAACATAAATACTTTCCGTTTGTAATTCGAAGCGACACGCTCGTTCTGAGCCTAATAACGAGACCTTTATGCCGCACATCAAACGGGAAACCGAAACCTCGAGAGCCGAAGCACCTCGCAAAATGATTTAAAATTAATTGCCAAGTGCAGTCGTCCTCGCGCCCGGGCCAGCCTTCCCGCGGAGCGATATTTGGCAAGCGCGCCCAATTACGGCAAGTGGATTGCCCGCGCACGCGCACTCTTGATAAATAGGGGTACTTTTTTTCCGAGAGCCGCTCTCCGCTCTCCTCGCACGTGCGCGCATCTGCTTAGGGCCGTTTTATGAATGCCGTGGGAAGTGAAACGTAATAACGAGGAGAGTCGCTCTCCTCTGTCTCTCTCTCTCTCTCTCTCTCACTCTTCCTCTCTCCGCGTCAGCAGCGAGCCTTTTGTTTCTCTTCGCCACCTCTCTCTTTTTCTGCGTGTACTTCGTTTTCTCCTCCCCGCGAGAGGGGATCCTTTATCGCGCGAGAGGCTTCCACCGCGAAGTGTTTTATATTGTTCGATCATATCTATTCTCTTATTTCTCCATTCTTGGCCGTCCTTGTTGATCGAGCGATTCCTCGGCGTTTCCTTTTGCTCTTGGCTCGCGTGGCTCGTTGAAATGGATTTGTTGACTCGTTGGCAAGTCTCGCTTTAATATTGAGATACGCGGCCGTTGAACTTTCAAAACATTTTGCATTTTGTTTATACACATTTTCTCGGACGTTCCTTTGTAAGAGGAGGCGGTGGATAGACTGCGGTTTGTTATGTAAGAGGTGTTTTAGTGTTTCTAATTCATTTCGTACAACGGCTTGATGGACTCGTTCTATTCCGGTCATGCAGTTACCTAAGGTAGTCGACAAAACCTCTTTGAGGAGAGCTTGCACGCTTCGTGACTGGTTTTCCAAATACGCGTGTTTAGCTCTAACGGAATGCTTTCGATTTACCGAACAAAGTAGGCTGCCTTTAAATTTTAACGCTGCTGCGTCTTACGCGCCAACCGAAACTCCGCGACGTAAACGTTTTTATGAATTAAAGTACGGCCAGCGTACTTTAATGCGTGCGATTATTTAACGCAAAAATAGATAAGCAAATAACCCGATAAACCCTTAAGAAGTATAAAAAACCGGGCATAAGCCGCTCTTAATGAAACAGCGACGAGACGCAATTACCCACGTAAGAAAAAGCGGGCCGCAAGAGCAGACACCGAGGCCCGCGGCGATTTTCATCCTCCCTCGCGTACCGCTCTCGCTTTATCTGCATCTTCTCGGCTCATCGCCACCGTCGAAGTCACGAACAGACGGGGCTTTTCATCCGCGGGAATGCTTATACGCCTTCGCGCACAAAATTCTGTTTGTTCGTTCGCTCTCGCGCGATCCGTTTCTTTGGACGTTGGTGCATTAAGAAACGACGCTGGGTCGGAAAGGTTTGACTGGTGTGTTTTGGCGAAATAAAGGGTGTGCGAAAAGCCGTCGCTGAGCGAGACTTTGTTTTGATTTTTGAGAAAAACTGGGTTTGGATCGGTTTGCGATTGAAGGGCAAATAATTATCGATGTTAATGTATTTTATAAATCTGAATTTATTGCGCACATTTGTTAGATGAAGAAATTATTAAACAAATATTAAAATGGATAAAATCGTTACCTTTAAAAATTTCGTTAAATATTGAAAAAGCATTATAAACGTTGTTTTCAAGTTTACTCGCTCAGGCAGGTTGCATCCCATTACGCCAAAACTTGAATTATGAACATTAAGTCAAATTTCAAAGCAAACAAATATTCTTATAAATAAATCGAGAAAATGGTATACGAACCCGCGCAAATAGAAACGTTATTTTTCCCACATAATTAACTTGCCCAAGTGCATGCAGCGCGCATCAATAAAAATACCAAAAACCGACGGGGTTCCAACCCAAACAAACATTTAAATCAAGCTCGCGGGCTTGCGGAAAAATATCCGTTATATTAATCAAGCAAAAGCGGCCGGCAAGTCTGTCTCTCTCGTTTCCCCGCCGCGGAATATCAAAATCTCGCTCCTCGCGCGGGCGATCGAAATAAATTTGTTTACGGCGCGGCCTTTGGCCAATATAGGAAAACCGAAATAGCGAAATAGACACGAGACGAGAGAGAGAGAGCGGGCCCGGGTTCCCAGAAAAGCCAAAATCCGCGTGGCCGACGAGCCGCAGAGGCGTTGAAACAGGTGCACGTGCGCGCGATTTTACGAGTCTGCGCGCGCGGAGAGCCAGCAGCAGCAGCGGCGGCGCTTTAACGAGCCGAGATTGTTTTAGCACGTGTCGACGCCGCCGCCGCCGTCGCGCTTTTTACCGAGCGTGGCTGAATTTTGCGCTGAGTCTTTGACCCGTCGATCGTTATAGTTAATGCGGTATTAGGATAAAGTGTATGGAGGGCGGCGCTACTTTGAAGACTGGCTTTGGGGCTGGCTATTTTCATCGACGCGAAATCAGTCTTTAAACTCGGACGTTTTTATTGGTCTTTTTTGTGTGCCGTTTTTATTTACAGGGTTTGAGAAAGTTTCTTTTGGCAAAAAGTACTAAAGAACGATTGGATACTAATAAAAACTAGTTAAACGATTTAAATCACATTTAAAGAAAAAGTAAGTAAGCAAAGAAAAGCACTTTTCCTGAAAAATAATGCGGAGCATCCGTGCCGAGATGATCTTCGAAAGTAGGGTATAAGGAAAAATGATTTTACTACCAATGGCAAACATTGTCTTACCCGCGGGAGGATGCCCTGATTTACGGTCGGTAATGCGCGCTGACTTTTTAATGAGTCGTCCGGATAGGCATATGCATGCTTTTAAGAAATTTATGTGACAACGGCGCGGCGTGCATTCGAGAAAAGTTTTTAGTGGAGCATTAAAATTTCCCGAAGAATATTGTCGCCATCTCGTATTTTTAGTTTATCGTTTCTATGTACTCTCCACGCGCGTGATTCATGAATTCTTAGCCCGCTTTAATGGTAGCATTGTGTTGTCTAAGCATCGCTAATTTATGTAACGCTCCCTCCAAATATTTTTAGCTTTACCGCCGCCGCGCGCGCGCGCGCGAGTCGCGCTCGTTAAACCGCACGCCGCTCCTGTCGTCCTCCTCTGCTCGATAAACAGATTGTCTAATTCATTCGCGGTGATTCCCAATTCTATAAGCCATATCGGCCATTGAATGCTCTCCTCGGCTTTGTCGTTTCCCCGCGCGGATTTCTCAACGCGGCGCGCGCCGCTCAACGTAAAGGATGAAATAGTAGCTCTCTCTCTCCGGAGCCTCTTTCACGCGGGACGCCTGGTGAATATTTTTGCGCCGCGGACACAGAAGCTGCGCCCGACGTCCCGTGGCGTTTGCACGGAGCAAAGGGCGCAGGGACCCGCCGCTGTGAGACACACCAGTCCCGGAGAGTGCCTGCTTATGCGGACTCGCGTGGGCGCGCGCACCGCCCGTATTTTCCTTCGATTTTCACGCACGCGCAGCAGAGAGAGAGAGAGATAGAATATTCGTGGCCTACGCGACAGCGCCGGGCGGCCTACGTTCGGTTCGTATACACATAATCGCTGCCGTGGAGCCTCGGAGCTTTCAAGGGACATGAAGAGAGAATTAGACGAGAGCTTGTTTTCTCGAAGAATACACGGAGCCGTTTCGCTTGACGTTTCTTGGGGAGCGAGCTTGCAGGGGGGGATTTGTTGAAAGTGAGATCTGCTGTCTCGTTTTCATGCTGGTTTTTGTTGGTTAGACTGTAGGAGAGAGATGCTTTGAATAAGAAAAGGCTTCCTGCTATATTCTTGCTGTAAATGTTTTATAAAGTATGCTCTTTCCTGTGGGAAATGTCATCATTTTTTTGGCCAGTTCACCAATAATTCACCAATTTATTTTTTTTTTGCCAAATATTTTAGTGAAACGTTGGTCAAAAACTGATGAAAAATAAATTTGGTGGATTAATATAAGAATGTAAACTAAAATTTTATATTTAAAATGTAAGCATGTTCAAAGTTTAAATTTTTTATTAAAATTAAAAAATATAAATAATGTAATAATTATTCAATACATTTATCTGATGCAATTTTAAAAAAATATTTAAACTAAAAATCAGTTTAAGTAGAGAATTATTTAAAAATAATTAAATACTATTATTCAATGTTATTATTTACAGTATTTTATTATTATTTTTACTTTGGCTAATTTTTAATCAATTTTTCGATCAAAATGGTGTCGTTTTTAACAGCATTTTTGGTAAAAAATTAGGCCAATTTTAAAAAAATTCATCAACAACTGACAAAATAATGGCGAAAACTTCCAACAGGGTTCATTTAAATTTTTAAAGATCTTAAAAGCTCGAACTGTAGCAGAAAAAGTTTCCTTGAATTTCGTGTACGTTGAATAATCCAAGGCCATTGCGCCATATTCACTCTCTAGGGAATAATAAACCTTTAACCGCATATAAAACACAAAAATTTACTTCCACATCTCCAAAAACATGTATCAAAGGACCCAACGACTTCCTGAGAAAAGCCACCTTACAAGCTACAAAACGAGTCAACACAAAAAAGCTCTCATCCCGTCCCAGCCGCACTCGAAGCCCCTCCTTACTACGCACTCCCAAAAATCACTGGCTCTCTTGTACGAATAACGAAGCAATTCATTAGTCGCTCCTCGTGCCGCGCCGAGCCGCGGAGACAAAGCGCGATTTAGCGAAGGAGCGTCGTTCGACAAGCGGTCCTTGCCGGCCGCTCCGAAAAAAAAGTGACAAGTCGGGCTACGAGTCGCGCGTCGCGTGACAAATAGCTGCGTCCGCGGAATATAATACGCGAGGCCGCGAGCATTCGTCAACGCGCCGCCGAGACGTTAGCCCGAGGCGTGTAATGCCTCTCCGAACTGTACACAGTTTTGGTGGGAGGAAGCGCGAGTTTTACGGACTGGTCGGGGAAGGAAGCTGGACGCTGCTTCGAGCGCGAGAGAGAATTTAATAAGCGCCCGGAATGAAATCGGTTGTTTACGGCGCGGGTTTACGAGGTTTCCGAGGAAAATATCCTGTTTATTAATCGGGATTCAATCCAGTAAAACGCACGATTTTGATCCCGAGGCTGGCGAGGCTGCGTCCCTATTATTTACGACTGGCCAATAACATAAAACGCTGACGGCAATCTAATTCAGTATATCAAGCATTTTATTAGGTTTACGATCCGTCTTCTTTTACCGGCCTTCTTTTAGCCGTGTCTTTAAGAGAAAAGGCGTCAAGCTGATTTTCTTGCCTATTGCAAGTTTTAAAGAAGGATTCTAAAATAATAATAGCTTTCTCAGGTAGAAATTCAATTAGTAACTACCCGAACTGCTTTCGCGTGTAATTACTTAATTTCCATCAACATTTATTTACTTTAGGCACGACCACTTAACGATTGTCCTTAACAACGAATCTCAAACGTCTAATCCGCTAAAATACCCTCCCAAAAGGACACCGGGAAGCCGCGCGAATCCGCTCTCGCTTTCCTCGGTCGCAGGCGCGGGCAATTCATTCATAGCATTGAAAATAAGCCAAGCACCTTCGCGACTCTGCGAAAATAACACCTCGCGAGCAGCAGCAGCAGCACACGACTCTCCGCCTCGGGCTCTAACCGCGAGCGCAAACCCGCTCCAATTCCTCGTAAGAGGCCGCCCCGCGGCCGCGACGACGACTTCCTGCATATCCCGACCGGGCAAACACACACCGAATTCCTCGCGACGCGTTAGTTAACACGGCCGTTCGGGAATAATTAGGAGGGACGTTTGGCTTTCGTCGAACTGCGGGGCCAACCTGTTCCTCCCGAAAATCCGACTATTATTCATCCCGGGCCGCGCGCACGCTTCGACCTCGGCGCGAAACTCTCCGGCTATTTTTTACGCCCCGCAGTTGCGGTTCGTTCCTTTATTTTTCACGAGCGCTGCTCGGCAGCGCGTTTGTTCGGCGCGAGTGTGCGTTTTTCGAGAAAGGGACGGGCTCCCAGGGAGTTTCCTGGTCGCGCGAGAGCGGGATTATGCGCTTTGCGGTCGTTGCTTGCGTCGACCGAACGAATGGGCGGAGTGTCGAGCCGAGTGCACGACTGATTATCTTGCGGCTTCCGTTTTTCGTTGGGATGCTCGTTGGATTTAGATTTAGTATTTGGATTTAAAGTGATTTCTGTTGTTTCATTATTCGCAGAAATTTGTTGCGTATTAATAACTACTCTTTTTCTTTTTGTTGCAGGTACGTTGAAATCGGCCGTTTGAGGTTTTCCGTGGGTTTCGTGAGTAAAACGAGAGGATTCAAAAATTTTCCTTAAACAAATGCATTCGTTTTCAATCAATATCAAACTCCGAACGGTTGTACAGTTATAAGCAGCAAACACCCTTCGAAGCATCCATCCACGACAGTCGCATCATTAACCTTCTTCCATAAACGCGAGAACTCAACGCAAACGCGCATTTATTTAACCGATGCAAAAAACCACAGGCAGGCAATATTCTACCTTAACCCTGTAACGGTTCTCCCAAACTCCCATCCACAATGTGTGCAACGCGAAACTATGGCCGTTCGCGAAAAAGAAGTTCTAACCTCGCGGCGCGCGATCCCCATTAACATCGAAGCCTACACGGAGCTCAATCATCCGCGGAGCTCTTACAAGCCCGCCCAGCGAATTTCCTCGGGCGGCGAACACCGCCCCAAAGACGTACATCATAAAGACGCGCCGTCGTCGTCGCTCTCTCTCTCTCTCTTTCTCTCTCTTGGTCGTTAATGCTCCGGAGGAGATGGGCGGACAGGGGGTCGACACCTAAAACGTCGCCGAAAGTCCGCGCGAAAATCGAACGACGAGCCGTGTACGCTGCTTTTGGGTGTAGCCTTTTCGTTGCTGCGAAGCCAGTTGGACGGGGTTTTTTTTTCTTTTTTTTTTTGGAGGGATGTTTTGTTTTGTTTAGTTGGATGCTGCATTCTGGCTTTCCGTGTGCTTTTGGATTATTGGGAAAATTGGTGGAGGGATTTGGAGGACGTTTGATGTTGAAGTCGTATAATGTGTCTTGTTATACCGCAAGAGCTTTAAGAATCGAGAACAGGTATCTCGATATTTTTGATAAAAAGAAGTTTTAATAAAAATTTACGTCGATAAACCGCGTCGTTTTACATAATGTACATTCAGTTTACGTTTTACGAGCCTTAAAAAACACAGCATTATCTCATTCACGATACTAAACAAACATCTTACTACTCCACAATCCGTTATTCCATTACCTTGAGCGCGCTGAACCAGTTTAACTTTATATCGGCGCTTTAAAACTTCCTTTTTACGTAACGCTTCAATATCTTTTTAGCTGCGGCACTTATAAAACGAATTCAATTAATTTCCGCTCCGGCGACCGGGGATACTCAGCCGCCTCGGAAGCCCGAAGCTCCTCGTTATCCTCGAACGAGAGAGCAGAAATCGATTCTCAAATTCGAAACGTTCGCCGTTCGAATAATGGCCGGTTGGAATCGCATTGAATTGGCTTAAAAACGTATATATCCGCCAGTGGCATCCTCATCCATTTTTCATTGTCCCGCGGCTAAGCAGCGACAGGGACGACGTCGGTCACGCGGTCTCTCTCCCCGAGGCTCATTGTTCCGTCTCCTCTGCTCGCCTTCGTATATATCCTTTGAAAACTCGGGCTCGAGTCAAGTACAGGCCTTACACTCCGGCAACGAGAGCGGCCCAGTTCTCTCAATAGGAGCGCCGCCGCGCGCCGAGAGCGACGAGGAGAAACGAGAAAGAGAACGAGATAGAGCGCATTCTACAGGTTGGCATTGCAAAGCGAGACGACGACCGACGCCGAATGAAGGTCGCCGCCGCCGCCGCGGAGAGCGGCGGCAATGCCGCGCGCGCCAAGCGGATGGAGTCGTTGCCGGAGTCCTACGCGCGATTTGTAAAGAGATCTCTAATAGCACGTACCCCGATAATTGACCGTGTCCCCCCCACCCCCTGGATCCCGACAATTATCGCTGCTGCCCGCCTTTTTTTTTTACCCCGAGGAGTACATAGGCGAGGCGGGCTTTCCGCGAATCGCTAACGATTCCTTCGCCAGTGGCTGCTTTTTGCTAGGGGTTCGGAAAATTTTTAGCTTTGTTTGGCTTTTTAAGAGATTTGGATCTTGACGTGGACACGCGGTAATTACGTTCGTTTCGTGCTTGGATTTTGAAACCGTACGTTAAAGTTCTCTCTAATATCTGATTTTCTTTGATTTATACACTAACGATCGGGTTTATTTGTAACTCGGCACATTCGCAGATCGATTGTTTACAAAGATGTCCGTGACGTTAAAGTAGAGCTCGAGATAGCAAAAGAGAACGTTGGAAAGCCGTTACCCCGCTTTTGCACAATAACATCCATAATCCTTTTGTATACACGTACGCTAATCCTTGAAAGTTCAAAGTTAGTTCGTTTCATTGTTTCTCCCCACACTTTCCACGCGTTAAAAAAAGAAAAAGAAACAACTGCAAACGATCGAATCGGAACGACTGTTTAACGACACGTGACCAGAGCCCGGCCGTTCAATTAAAAGCGCCGAACAAAATCTTTACACAACGAGGTAGCGCGATTATACGCTCTCGATCTCGCTCGTTTATGATTTACAAGAGCTCGGGGACTCTCGTCGCGCCGTTACACTAATCTCCCCGGCTTCGCTCGGGAAGGCATGATCCCGCGCCAATGAGAAACGATTCGTCTCAGCGATCCTGACTTTATCGGCGCATAAAACGCCCGGCGTTATTTACCGGCTAAACAAGCCTCCTAACGACGGCTACCCGGTGCAATTATGTGCGGCCTCTCGTTGACGCGATATGCGGGCCCCCCCTCTTCCGATTCTCCGACTCTCCATTGTCTGCGGCCTGGCATTTTTGGGTCCGCAGCCTTTTTTTTCTCTTTTTTGTTTTTACCGCGAACCCCGAGTTCTATAAGGATATTTCATCTCATTATGAGCTGCCCACGCGGAGAGGAGTATAGAGGAAGAGAGCGAGAGCTCGCCGGGGAGAGGAAGAGGTTCTGTTTGTTTTCGAGCAAGGTGTCTGGATTTGCGACGCGGCGACGCAATTCTTTGCGAGAGAGTCGGCAAATGAGGCGAGGATAAGAAAGGGGGTTTTCACCTTTGCTGACGGAAACTTCAGTTTGTGCTCTGTTATTTTGCTACTTCTCGGTTTTTTAGATTAGATTTTTTTTTTTTTTTTTAGATTATACTTTAAAAATATTGTAGATTTATACGATGTAAAGCATTGAATTATAATCGTAAGAATGATGCAAATTCTTTATTTCAATCTTTATTATTGAGATTTAAATTAATAGGACGAAGAAGGATAATCGAGTCAATTTATATAACGGATCGTATAACGATTGAATAAATTTTTCAATCAAAATTTTCCCGTACAATTTCACATTTTTTATCCCTTTAATGTCCATCAATTTTTCCAAGACAGCACTTCCTTGCTCTTTCTTCCTCGTTTGTTCCCTCGCTGTTAGCCTCCCACACACCTTCACATTGTACTTTTTAATAGGGTTTTCCAAGCTTCGCGCATAATGCTATCAATCTGTTATTTTCTTCGTGGGTGGAAACTAACCAACTACCTTGAATTCTCTTACTTTTGTTCAAGCTCGCGTCTCTTTTGGATTATTTTCTCATGAGCTCGACTCAATCATTTTTTTTTTGTCACCGTGAATTGGATCGTAGAGTAAAATGTAATAATGTTATTTTAATTTTCGGAATAGTCGTAATATCTGCGCAAATTGTGTTTAATTAAAAAAAAAAAATGATATTTTAAATATGCGAGAAGATTGCAAAACTTTCGCGCGAATAAAAGGCAGTGAGAGAAATGTATTTTATATATATGTTTTATGATATCATCACTGCCTATTCGATTTAGCATAAGACAAAAAGCGTGATTGAATGGAATGAATAAAATGATGTAACCGCTACATAATATACTTTCATATTCAAATACACTCGATCAAATATAAAAGTCATCCCTCCGCCGAGCGAAGGTTAAAACTTTAACATTTTTGAGTTTACATAAAGCGCAATGTACCGATGGTGCAACCATACATTCGATTAAGAAAGATTGATTTATTTCAAATTGAATCCAGTTCCTCTTATCTCCTGCAATTGATCTAAATTGCATAAGCGCTAATTGTTATACCAGCGATTATTAATTAAAATCCCTCCCGCTAACCCAAATAAAACAAACGACGTAAATAAAGACAGTCTCTCTCGGACAATGAAAAAGATCACAAAACCGGATAAGCAGCCAAGTGCCGGAGACAGTCGGAGAGCCAGATCCTCGATCCCGCAAAACTTGCCATTAGCGGCCAAAGCGACACTGCCAGGTGAGAAGCTAGAAATTCAAAGAGTTTCCTCACTTTCTCGGCCGGGAGATATCATCTTCGGCGGCGAGAGAAAGAGGCTCCCATTCCCTCACCCCTCCTCGGCAATTAAAGTTATTATCGGAGCCAGTTTGTACGCGCTCGGCCATTGTACCTTATGTAGATCCCGGGCCCATTGTATGCGCCGTACGTAATTCGAGCCAGTTAAGCGTGAAACTTCATTTGCATCGGGGCGGACGCTGCGCACGTGGCTCTCGATGTATTTTAACTACCTTTCTTCAAAGTCGCTGCGCGCCTCTCTCTCTCTCTCTCTCTCTTCTTTCGGCCCGATTCGTTCCCTTTTTTTTTTACGAGATCCTCTTTTTTTTTTGCCGGCCGCGCTTGTGTCTTCATTTATGCTAAATGAGAGGCGCATTGTGTCCGGTAACAAGCTGCAATTACGCCCGGGTTTTTTGGCGCTCGTTTTGCAAGCTCGCGTGATTTCACGAGGAAATTATAGAGCGACGGCGTGGTCGTTGGCATTTGAATTTTGAATAAAGAGAAATCGGCGGGGAGAGCGTTGATTTTTAATTATATTTTAATAGATTATTAAGGAGATTACTAAGGAATAGATTATTAATCATCGTCAATGAAAATTATTTATTAAGGAATCGTTTTCAAAATAATTAAGTGCAATTGTTTAAATAAAACGTTGCGTAAACGAGCCTCAGCGAAAAATAAAAGAGTTATATTTTATACTCCCTGCCTTGCGTCCATTAAATAGAAAGTTTTCGTCTGGAATAGATATTCACATTAAACGCATTATGACAATAAAACTAGTTTATGTAACGCGCGATAGCCTACGTCAAGCGTCTATAAGTTAATTTACATCAACGTATTAGATTAGTCGTTAGTACTAAAAATCAGAATTTTTCCTCGGTCAAACTGTGAGAACTAAGCTTTAAGTACTTACCTGCATTATGCGGCGGTAAAAGTTTTATCAAACTTTGATTATTTCTATCGTTATTTATTGTATACCAATTAATTTTTGAAAGCCCAATTATTCTTCATATAAATGCAGTTGAAATCGTTAGACTAATTCATTTCAGTATTATCTATTACACTTATTAAAAGGCTTCAATAATTTGAATACAATGTTTCAATTAGCAAAAGGTGAATTAATTAATTCCCATGTAAACATTAATTACAAGCTTCACTCTTACAATCCATCAATGCACCAAATAAAAAGCAAAACTGCCTGTATATACTTATTCATCGGCCCTCTCGATTCCTCGTCGCGGCTCCACCGCAGCGCATTTCAATCGCCGTTCCTCCGCACCTCCTCGCGAAACCGCCGTCAAAAAGAGCGCCAACCCCGCGTCTTAGTTACTCGCGTTCGCCGGCTAATTCAGCACTGTCGAAATTGACGAGGGTAGAGCGCGCCTCGCGCCGCTAACAAAGCCGTCAGGAGCTCGAAATTTCGACGGCCAAGGCCGCCGCCGCCGCCGCGCGTCTTTCGTCGTACATCCGAGGAGATGCAGGGCGCGGCGCCACAGGTATCGATGCGGCGCGTTAACGACCTATGCAAATGAAAGCCGGAGTCAATCTCGTTTCTCCCCGGGTGATATCGGGAAGAGCCAATTATTGGCCAGGCGGGGATTCCCCCGATCTCGCGCGCCATCGATCCAAGAGAGCGATGCAGCGTCTTTAGCGATAAAAGCGATGTTTATGCTCGCGGGGCGAAACTTTTTTCATTACGCTGCCGGCCGCTCTGACGGCTTTATTGGATTTCCTATAAATGGGCTCATTTTATTGATATTGAGAGCCGAGGTAATGGACGGGCAGTGTCGAACTTGAACTGGCTGTCAATTTTTATTTTGCCCTCCGATTAAAGGCGTATAGTAAATTTTTTAAAGTATATATTTAAGTTAGACATCTAAATATAGCGTCGGCGAGTGGTAAGTGGGTCAATTTACAAGATTTGCGCCAAAGTAAAGAATATCAGTTAAGTGCATCGGAGCTTTAAAAAAAGGCGCCACTCTCTTTGATATTTGAAAGATCGAAGATTGACGACTTGGACGCAATTTTGGAGCAAGTCTTCGGAATATTTCGGTCGACAAATGACGTGGGAATTAGTTGCATTCCGTTTGAGTGGGTCACGGCTCTGCAGACCCTCGTTTTATCGTTGTTTTTGAAGACTTTTATAGAGACCTGCATAGCGAGTACGACTAACCAATAGTCGGTAACGGAAGCCAAAAATATTCCTTGGAAATACCCGAATATTTTGCGAAGTTATTAGCACCCCCTTGCGACGACGGTTCACCTTAGAGTTATATTTAAGCCTCAAGTGACAACGTGTGTTACCATGATTTAATAAAAACACGTTTATAAATTTAAAATGCACTCTCATTGGCGGAAAATAATTTGCATTAAGGAGGTCGTTATTGCGCTTCTTGGAAAAGAAATTCAGATTGCTAAACCTCATCGGATCATTATCGAGCGAGGAACATAAAAATCGGAATATGTTTGCTTACCTTCCGCAAAAACTGATCGTTGAAACTTAAATAACGCGCGTATATCGCGTCCCAAAGAAAAAGCTGAAATCACCGCATTATTGTCTTACAAATGAGCCGCGCGCTTTCGCTATAAATTCAGCGTTTTGTTCTCGAGCCTTTTTTCGCTTTCGGCCAAAAAATCGAGCAGGAAACGATTTGCATCGCGCGGAGACAGACTCTCCGTATTCCCGCGATTCAAACGGAGTACAGGGGCCCCATTAAAGTATAATACAGTGACTCTCGGCGGAAAGAGCGTCGAACGCACGTTGCGACAGGCGGGTACGGAGCGCGAAAGAAACCGGCGCTTTTAAACACGAAAACAAATTAAAATTCTTTCCGCTCATAATCGCCGCGAATCACAATCATCGTTAGAAAGCGGCGCAATAAATCGCGCGTACGCGCGTCGGGCAATTTAAATGTTACACGCGGCGCGCGCCGATTCGTGCGTACACACTGTGTGTGTATCTATATGCGGGTGTAATAAGCGGATTCTATTAAAGCAATAGAGGCGGAGTGTGGCGCAAGGACTCGCGGGGCGCTTTTTTGCGGATTCTTTTTTGCTCGGTGTTCGCGGTGCAAAGAGAAAGGGAGCAGTTGGGAATCGTGAAAACAATCACGAACTCCGAATGAAATTCAACTCCGAGGCCTTATTCAGCTCTGATGCGGGTTGCGAAAATGATTGGTTAAATCAATTAGTTTATAATATTATTGAATTTGTACCTTTTAAATTGAAACGTATTTTTAAACTTTATAGATTCGTGCTGTACAATCAGAGAAATCATTGCTTTTGCTGCTACGTTCTCGTATATATAACGAATAAAAAGCATAACCTTCGTGTAACGCTGAGCTCCGACGGTCACTCGAACCTTTGATCTGTCAGAATCACTGACGTCATCTCCTCGTGACGTACGAAAACACATCTTGATTATTTTGATGATTGCACGCTTGTGAGATCCGAAAAAACTCGATTTCAGATTCATGAAATTGCCGACCTTAGATTGCGGCTCCCCTGTCAAGAACTCATCAATATAAAAAAAACTAGATTATCAACGTCGAGTGATTCAAACCCTTCGTCATCGTCAAAATATAATCATCAATCTCCATTTATCGTCGACCTAAAAAAATCAATTACTTCCCGGTAGAATGTAAATCCCAAAGAACACGTCTAAATCTCCTACAGATCGCTGAATATTTTTCAGTTGTTCCATCCATCGACGAGCGCGCAACATTATGTAAAACCGAATTCGCGCTTATCTCCGAACGCTACGTGTCGAAAGCTCTCGCGGTGTGCGAACCTCGGCAGCGCGCGAGTAATTGAATTGTAATTACTCGCAAAACAGTTAATAATTACACGGATAGACATTACGCGAAAATCTCGGTTGCGCAAGCGAGAGCGGCGGCTGAGCACTTGCGAAACCGCCGCCGGGAGAAGAGTCGTGCGAAGGTGCACACACCTACGCCGCGGCCTGCCGCTGATCGGGAAAAGCTGCTACCGAGTCGAGCCTATTTATCGTCGGCGTTCTATCGACTCGCGTTTTTTTTTTTGGGGGAAGGTACGTAGTGAATGTAGGTCGATTTGAACGAGAGACAATTGATTGGTTAGGTTTACTTGAGTGCTGTAGCTTTGTAATGAAAGAAGGATGGTTTTTCAGAGGCGCGAAAATTTTTAACATAAGGAAAAGTTTTTGAAGTTTCGATATTGTCTTGTAAGATGAGAAAATTTTAATGGATTAAAAGAAAAATTATTATTAGCGCAAGGATTTTATGAATTTTATCTAGAGAACGAGTTCGAAGAACTAAATTATAACTTCTAAACTATACGAATCTAAAATGCGAAAATTTAAATTCCGAAAGTTTCAAAATCCATTCTCGGAAATTGACCTGAAAGTGAAAATTAGTTGGGAACAAAGAACGCTTCGTTCAAGGTCGACTTTTTGCCGCAAATAAGTCGCTATAAGGCGTGAGATTTTCTCGCGTTATTTGGTCAGACGAAAAACGTGAAAGCGAGTTATTGAAAATGCTCGCTCGGCGCGTTCGCCTCCCAATTGCATCACTGGCCTTTGCCGGATTATGGAGATCGACAGTCAACAATATTTGAATTCTCTCGCTCTCTCTCGATTCCGATCGCGATTTAAAATTTAAATAAACTTTACTCCGATTTTATCGCCTTCGCGTTATTCTATTTGCAAATATAAATATTGAATTAGTTGGGTAAACGAGATTTTTCGTAGTTTTAATGGGAAAACCGATCTCCGAATCTCGATCGAAACAATATAACGGAAGCGTCGTTATATTTTACGTAATTTTATATACCGTAGATTTGGAAATGACATATACGTTTCTTGATACTTTTACGGATGAAATCGTTATCCAGTATTTTATTGCAGCCTTTTTTATTGATAAATTCTGTAGAAGTTAGTAAAATATATTCCGTTCCCATGCTATAACCATCTTACGTAAACATAGATTATCTCCTAACCCGGAATCACATTGAACCCTTTGTACTGCGGCTCACTTTTTCATCCTTTTTACATGAATTTAATATCGCGTACCTAAATCTCCAGTGCATATCAATATAGTTTCACTGGGAAAGGTTAACGTAGAAATCTCAACAGTCTTGTAACGAGTAAATGATAAAAACGCAGTGATAAAAATGTGAACATCAAAATCTCGCAACGTTCATATAAGTTTCAAGAAATTTTAAAATTACGAACTAAACAGAGAATAAAATTTTACCCCAGCCGTAACTGATACTCTCAAAAAAAAACGCTCGATCACAACTTACTGCAGCCGCGCGCTCACCAGAAAATTAGATTACAAGTAAACGAAAGTATCAGCAGCAGGATAAAGCGTAAAAATGCCACCCTCGAGTGCAAGAGTCAGTGCAAGCACCCCAGCTGAAAAAGTCGCCTAAGCGTCCGGAGGTACAACTCACTCGATCTAATTTAGCCCGCGGGGCGCTCGCCGCACTCAACATCATCATCGCGTTCATGACCCGTTTCGAAGCAAAACGACGCTGCGGCGGCTGCGACGCGCAAGTCTCTCTCTCTCTCTCTCTCAGCCTTGAATGGATTTACGAGAGCTCGTAGCCCCAAGAAGTTACGTTTCTATTACACTATAGGCAAAAGAGAGCGCCAAGGCGAAACCTGTATATTAAGCGGCGCTTTTAAACTTTGACTGGCGGCATTATGCAAACGGCGTAGTGCCGTATAATCTTCCCCCGCTCGTATTATCTCGCGCTCTTTTAATGGCGAACGAGTTGTAAATATTTTGAGGACGCCCAGGCGCGGAGTACGGGCCGCTCTCCGGATGGCGGTTTATAAGTGGACGATTCCGCTGGCTTACGGCTGATATTTTAGCGCGGCGCGCCTCGTTGCTTTAAAGGTGCTTTGTTCGACCTTTCAGATTCGGATTTACAAGGGCAGAGTTTCAATAATGAAAGTATAACATTTTTCCTTCAAAATTTAGATCCTGCTAGTTTCACACCCCGATTAATTTACGCGAAAAATCATCTATCGATCAAAGTGAGGATACTGGCGTTTTTTTTAGAAAGTAGATTAACTCAGTTTTAATAATTAATCGCAAAGAAGTAAACCCTAAGAAAGCCATCCGCAACGACTCTCCAAAAAGAGCGACAAATCTCGTCGAAATGAGTAATGCCAATGTCGGATCCTCCGCGACGCAGGCACGTGCATATAAAACGTTGACAATTTTAATTTCGGCGATATCTCTCTCCGGCTCGTTGCGTAAATCACGCGCTTAATTTAGGACGTCATAAAGCTCGTGCTCGCGCAAAAAATGACCAAAAATTTTCGCGGCTCTCCGCCGACAACAAATCATAAATAAAAAAAAAAATGAAAAAACTTTCTCTCCCCGCGCCGGAACGCGGATCGACTTGACCCGGTAACGTTTTCTATCGAGTGACCGATCACCCGGGCAATAATTACTCTCGCGCGAGCGCGAGAAATCGCTTTACGAGCCTAATGAATTCCAGGCGCGGGTGGCCAGGCGAGAGCGATAAATTCCGGCGAGCGTTTTTCCGCCGGGAGTTTTACCTTTTACCCGCGGGTAAGTAATCGCGCGCGAATTTCTTAATTGCGCAGCTGACAAATTGCCCGGGGGGAAAAAAATGCGCCCGGCGGAGGTTAAGGATACGCGACAAATTGTTAACGGTTCGTCGGAAAGTGTCTAATTTTAATAACGTTCCGGTAAACGCGGAGATGGGAAGTTACGAGCGGGTCGGTAGTGCGGTTATAAATTGACGCGGTAGCCATGGGAAATTGGTGGCTTTCGAGTCGGCTGGACGTTCTGGAAATTACTTGCGGTTCGTATTTAGCGGATGACATTTTTATAAATCAAGAAAAATCTTCTTTATGTCCGACTCGCTTCGCGGAATTTTTGTACGTCAAACGGAAAAATATCTCGCAAGCTGTGGAGGAAACGTAAAAAGCGTTTATTTTCTACGAGCGGCCCGCGAGATCGTTATTCTTCGGCGCTTTTCTCGCCAAAGCTCTAAATCCTCGAGTGATTCATGCCTCGGAGATTAGTTTCGTTTATACTTAAGAGTAATGACTTGAGCTTCGATGAGGAAATTGATATAAAGCTGAGCTCGAGTGCAAGGCCAATCATTCGCAATTAATTTACTCTTAGGTGAAAACAGATTTTTTTTCGCCACGTTTGCCAACAGTTTTTAGCTTCGAAATAAGAATGGCTTTGATCATTTTCAATAAATGTCTAAATCAAATATAATCGAATAAAAAATCTTATTTCCAAATATTACATCTCCAAAAGTAGTCGAAATTGAAAAATTAAATAGACGTAGATTTATCTGCGCGAATCTGACGTAAAATTGAGTAAAATGCAATAAAATACAAAAGAAGCAAAGAGACTCCCGAAGAAAGCGCCTTTTACCGTAAAAAGAAAAAAAAAACTCGGAAAGTGTAACGGCAATTTCTTAACGACCTCATTGACGAAACAGCGCTGCCGCTGCACCGCTAACGCGACAGATGAGGCACAGCTTGCCGGGACGTGAAACTTAATAAGATAATCCGATGATGAATACGCTAAGTATAAAAGAGATCGCCTTACGTAATTACGCAAGCGATAAGTCTTCGATCCCTCGGCCGTTTCCCGTTGACTTTTTTTTTCTCCCTCGGGCCGGCCCGGCTCTCTTTCTCTCCTTTTACTTTTTCGCGAGAGAGGAGGGCAGAAGGCAGGCACGAGAGAAAAATAAGTCGCGAAGAAATTACTTAGCGCGCCGACCGGGAGATTTATATTCCGGTGCACCGGGACGAGGAACGTGCAACACGCGTGCAGAACTATTCGGAACTTTATTAAGAAATATTTTACGAGGCTGGGCTTCGGGGGATTATGGAGTGCGAATGTTGGCTGTGCAATAGTTTCTTTAGCGATTGTTTTGGGCTCTTTTAAATTTAGAACCAAACTTTTCGATTTTGCATCGCTGTCGATATAGAGAATATGTGGGGTATGTATTTTTTTAAAATGATCACCACCTCCGCGAAAATCGCCTGCTTTAAATTTCAAATGCAGCCGATGATCGTGAAAGTAAATTGTGCCAACAATGTATTGCACTCACGTCGTTTCACAAGACAATTGCGCATACAAGTTGCCGCAAGCTCATTTCTACGCAAATCTGAGAAGATAATACCGCAAGTTTCACTACGAAATCTCCTACTGAAACATCAAACGGCAGCTGCCATGAATTCTAAATTCCCTTCCACAAGCAACGCATCGGTATACCTCTGCGAAACCCGAACGCTTATACAGAAATATTTCCCCAAATTACCGTATTAGTTGAAATTATATTTTCCACGACGATCGATCAACTTCGCGCTTATACTCGAACCCACCAACCCAGACTCCGCGCGTTGAAAAAAAACTTCGCCTCGGTCTCCTCTCGCCGTGGGAGGAGGACATCGCGGCTCCATTTAGCCACTTTGCCCTTATCAGTTCGCGATTAGCCCGAGCGCAGACGTAATCGTTTACTCCGGGCCGAGGGGCTCCTCCGGCGCGCGAGAGCGCCTGTGTGCGATTCATCAAATTGAATTTATAAAGGCGCGAATCCGCAAGAAACCGATCAGCCCTGTAGCGATCGATCATCGTTAAAGGGACGCGGAACACGATGGACGTGACTTCTCTCCCCCCTCCCTCCCCTCCCTCCTCCTCCTCCTCATTTTTCATTCTCTCATAATCCCATTCGTATTATACGAGCTCCGCGGCGTCGCGCGACTCCCACGAAATGTCACGTGCGTTTCGCAGCGTGAACCAGACGCTCGAGCTTATTTAAGTGACGGCTGTTTGAACTTCTCCAGGGAGAGCTTTATTTATTCTTGCTCTTTTTAATGAGGTTGGCAAAAAATTAGCCGAAATTACGATGGTTGAACTGTATTTTTAAGCTTTCTCGTGTACATTTCTGATAAAATGTATAATTTTTTGCGCGTATAATTCAAGCGAAGATTGCTCTTACTTTTTATATTTATTTTATAACCAAACTAGGGGGGCTCCGCCCCCCTGCGCGCTACGCGCGCCAACCCCCCATAAGTTTTACTCAAAATAGGACTGTACGGT